>JACJUY010003247.1:116913-130925 GCA_014220935.1 Platorchestia sp. MABIK | reverse complement strand
TAACACTGAGCTATTACTCCATCTCTAATCTCAATTATATCCTTCGATGCCTTTAACTTCATGAATTATATTTCGTTAGTTGACTTAAGTATGTACTTGGGTGATAATATCTTGAAGTTTGTAGCACTCGAATATACCCTTTCTTTATCTCTTAACGTATTGAATAAGAAACAATTCATATTTGCGCGTCGAGATCACGTCTTCATCATTAGAACGTCTGTGGTTCGAGATTTTTCATCAGCTGCACTTTTTAAATGAAATTTTGATTACTCCCTTATATCTTCTATTTAATGCCTCAAAGTTCATAATTTTGTTCAAAAATATTCAAGTTCAGCAAGGTTGGTTTTCAGAAAGAAAGGGATAACCGCTTTCCAAAGTCAAGTTCGTGATTTCGTTTCCGCTAAATTAAGGTTTTAAGACTGCCGTCGTCCAGATTCCCTCAAGCTAGTGCCTCAGAAAATAGCGAACTTTGGAGGAGCTTGTTTGGATGATGCGAATGGCTAAGTTAGTTATCCACCTACCCCACTCTAAAGAAACTAGTATGTGAAAGTTATTGTACAAAAATTGCAGTCACAAAAAAATTTGTTCTTCAAACGATGAGACCGTTCCTGTTCTCTCGCACCAAGTGTGTCCACGATCTATACATGCACTGATCACTCAACCTTGAAAGCTATTGATGCCGGGAACGATAGATAACACTTGCGAAATCCTTCTCTTCTCCTTGAGTAACATTACTGCGCTATCGGTATCTGTGTGGTTATATGTGTCTCAACGAGTGTAAGAGCTTAACGAATGTTACTGAGTCTCTCATTCATATTCATTCCTCCTTAGTTTAGCTGCAAGAACTACATCATCAATCGCCCCGAGGAAATGTATATTTTCTTTGAAATAATCCAAGTCGTCCAAGGACTTTAGACTGGAATTCATTTAATTTTTGATACTTCAACCAATTTTTTGCTTCTGAATTTCGTTTGACGAATTTCTCAGCCATTCGGCCACCGACTGACCTTTGCTCGACGCCTCTCACACTTACTTCCGTCTCAGTTTGTGGCCTTTTGGAATTGGAGCACGGAATAACAGAACAAGCTCCTCATGGCTTCGATTAAGTTAAAACCCAATGACAAAGAACTCATCTTTGCAATTACCCATTTTCCACCTTGAATAAGTTGTTTTCTTGAAACTCGACCTAATACGCGTGTGAATTCCTACCTTATGATTTATTTGTATATTTATATCTACACATGTATATACACACTTGACTATTTGTGTATCTGCAAGGGTTTGTAAGGATGATTCCACCGCTGAAGCATCATTGTAATTATTTTATTGGGTTGATATCATCCCTACGGTACCACTTGTTATGTTCTTTTTGAGTGGATTTTCCGACCGAAATTACGCTGTTTTAGGAATCATTTCAATAGGATACTTAGTATCTGCTGCCACCAGTCTCTAATGAGACAAACTATCTCTATATAATTATATAATGCATTGATTAAATGATATGATTGAATGATTCATTTCGGTCAACGTGATTAAATGATTATCTTCGGTCAGCGAGTGTCGAGGGTATCAGTAATTTCGTATTTTCAAGGATATTTTATGTGTAGATTTCGTTTCTTTTTTTGTATTCAATACTCTCATTCTTCCTAACTTACAAAGGAAGTTAAAAACATGCAAAACACTTATTTCACTATTGAACGCTGACAGCTATATATCACAAAACTGTCGAGAAAGAAGCTGGTTTGACAAGATGGTAATAATGCAGATTTATCTTAGGCATCCAATTTTGGGCGTTGGTAATGCCTGAGGAGTTTGATCACTTTGAACTGAAGTTAAAAGAATTAATTGAAGCAAGATTGATCTTTTAATCTATTAGAATGATTTGCATTTGTTGTCACTACATATTAAAAGCCACTTTACAACAAAGTGGGTTAATCGCCAAAGGCGCTGAACATAAAGAAAGGAACACCTACATTTGATTTCTCGCAAAGTCAACGCCCCGCTCTCATCTCTGCGGGTAATATTGCTTCTCGAGTACGCTACTTTTAAGGCGTGTCGTTGCGCATACATACGAAATGTTTAGAAGTTAATTGAAGTAAAAAGCCCCCAATCCTAATTAAACATTGAAAAATTGAGTTCTACTTGTAATCTTTATAAAATGAATAAGATCCTACGTGGCTAAAATTACATATACGTATAAATGTATTCTTCGAAGAGAAAAAGGTAGTTGGTAACTTCAAGGCTTGGAGCCCTCGCAAGGTTGAAGGGGAGAGGGCGCGGCCCGGGTGAGGGTACGATGATGAGGGTATGCGATGCCTCTTGACGTTGTAACGGCTGCTCGTGGTAGATTAGGCGAGGATCGTAGAATTATACAAGTGCTGGATTTAACCACGAAAATACATTTCTCACGACGACGGTTTTCTTCGAGGCATTATAAGGGAAACAGTTGGCCAGACGCACTTCTTCCTCGTAGCGTTGCATTTATCAGATACGATGTTGGAAAGTTATGTGAAACATAGCATATATACGTTGCCATATACAGAACTAGAGGTAAAAAAATTACACTATATACAGAAAATCGCAAAAATAAAGTGATTTGCACGAGTAACAAAACTCTTAAAATTCCACAGTTTTCGAGTTATTCCAAGTTGAAAAGTTCTTAAATCTTGAATGTTAAGCGATCACGCAATGGCTACTAACGAAGTTGGGTTTAGGTGATCTAGTTAAGAAGTAAAATTACTGTATACACGAGAGTTTGTGTCATTAATTATCCAATCATATTAATTTATACCATTTAAAGGATTGATTTTTAAATTTTTTGCAGGAAAAAATAACCAATCATAAATGATCAATTTTATTGTTACTACAAGAGGTGTTAAAAGTGCCTGCCGTGAACTTCGATGCACTTTTCACATTTGTCATGAACTGACTGCCGTACAGATGTGAAAACATTAGGTTTCTCACATATTTGTGCTGCAGCATCAACTATGCGGGCAACCAGATCTTGCTCTGAATCCAAAGGGGTGGCATACACCAGCTCCTTCATCGCCCCCCACAAGAAGAAATCAAGTGGTATCATGTCTGGTGAGCGAGGAGGCCATGTCACTGGGCCGCGTCTGCCAATCCACTTATTGGGAAACTGCTCATCTAAAACGTCTCGTGATCCAAGGAAACATTTGCTGGTGCTCTATCATGTTGAAACTACATTCTTCTACGAATGTTCAGAGGAACATCTTCTAATAATGCAGGCAAAACTTCCCGTAAAAAAAATCCTGTATGCAGCGCCAGTGAGAGGTGAAGGCATCAAATATGGACCGATTAAATCGTAGTTTACAATTCCTGCCCACACGTCGACGCTGAAGCGATGTTAATGTTGATGAACACGAATTATGTGAGAATTTTTGACAGTCCAATGGTGAGAATTGTGCGTGTTCAATACACCACGACCAGTGAAAGATGGACAGGATTCATCAGTGGACAGGACTCTCATCGGAAAACCGACATCATTTGTTTCTTTTTGCAAAAATCACTGAGCATATTGCATGCGAGGCTCATGATCTGTAGGAAGCAAGCTTTGCACCTTTGAAAATGACGTGGGAAGTTTTGACCATGGAGTTCTCGCCAAACAGTAACATGACTTGAAATGCCTAAATGTTGAGCAGCATAGCGTGTACTATCATGTGGATTTTGTTCAAAATGTTGAATGATTCGTTCTAGGCAATTATTGCGTGGACGCCCTGTTTCCTGTCTGTTTATCCTGAAGCTTCCATTTTCACGCAATCTTCTGTGCAAGTTGGTGAAGAACCAGTGTCCAGGGTAGCGTTCTCTGTTGTAAACACCCCACGATTAGGGTAGTGTTCTCTGTACAACAGTGAAGCAAGTAACGCATTTCCTGCTGCAGCTCCGTACATGAAATGCATGTCAGCAAGTTCTGCATTCGTGAAGCTTTCCATGCTTACTGTTCGACTTGCAGTTAACAAATAACCAATAGCGCTCTTCCCCACCTAACTTAGTAATATGATTTTAATTTTCAGATTCGAGACAGACATGCAACTGTTCCACAAACATTTCCCTTTCTATGATTCACCGTGCAGGTACATTAATCACCTAAAACCAATTTTCATTGGCAGACGGTGCGTGAGCGCTTAATATATAAGATTTAAGAACTTTTAAACTTGGAATGACTTGAAAATGGTGGAGTTTTAAGATTTTTGTCACTCCGGAAATTCGCTTCATTTAGCGATTTTCAATGTATAGTTTCATTTTTACCTCTAGTTCTGAAACACCCTGTATATGTGAAAATATATATCTATATATTATATGCATAAATATATTATATATATATCCTTAGATTCAAGTATCGGATGTAATTGAGCTTATTTTTAGTAACAAGGACTTGAAACACTTGCAGATTTTGGTGAACTACAACTGCGGTGCGCTTGAATGTTGACGAGCAAACGGCTCCCTCCCCGTTTTGGGAACTTTATGAACTGACTAAAACTTTTGTTATCCTTTCCAGGTGGCCCGAAGCCTTGAAAAAAGAATTTCCCTCGGTAGCTCAGCAGTCCTCGAATTTGGCCGTCTAAACTTTACCTTCCAGTTTTGCTAGGCGTTAATACTACCTATACTATGCTGTTGCAATTCTTTTTACTCATGAACAAGTTATCATCATGTGTTGTTTGGTCAAATTCTCTTCAATCCCAGCAGCATTAAAGTGATAATATTCGACAAAATTTGTTCTCGATTGACAATAAAAATTCTCTCTGCATGGCAGAAAATAGAAGAACCAACTTCAGGCCGAACTGAGTTAACTTAAAAAAAATTAGAGTGCTTAGCATTCTATCAGCATAAGCCTAGCGGCAAGCATTCATTTCGCTGATTCTACCATCTGTGTATCGGAGAACTAGCAGCCCTACACAGGGGCTTGGGTCTGAGAACGACCCTATCCGCCCGCAGCGTACTGACGGATTCGCAGACGTCCTTGTCGACCTTGTGAATGTGGTAAATCTTCGGGGAATTCCAAATGATAACATCACTTACGACGTAGAATGACAGACCTAGACACCGGCACCGATGCATCCAACTTTGATCTTCGAACGAGTGCAATTATTCATCGGATAGTCATTCATTACAATTTTTGACTGTTTTATCGTCGTCGTTCGGTGATTTTAGTCAACAGTTCAGTGTATTTTGTTAATGCACATTTCAACGTAAAAAATGGAGCATTTCTAGTCCTTTATAATTTTTTGGAATAATTTTTTACACATGCGAATCATTCAATTCTTAGCACTGCCTTTGCTCACCACTTAGCATTCGAAGACGCTCATAATCTAGGTATCCCCTTTTCGACGCAAATGTTCACGGTGCCCCCTTGAGGTACTTCAGTGTTCAGCTTCCTTTTCTCAATCGAAAATTACCTGGGTGAGTCAAAATGAAAATAATTGTAAAAAATGTACTAGTTTTTCTGTGAAATAATAAAAATATTAAAGTCGAAATGTATGGTGCAGTACATAAAGCAAATTGGAATTCTCAAATTTTACTGAATTAATTCATATTCTGCTCTTGATTAATGCACCAGAAGCGTAAATAATTAGTTAATTTTTGCTTTTTGAAGACTAGCTGGACATCTGCGCTCCATCTACCAACTCATCAGTCGACTACTATTGGCAGTCATGCATGGCACACTCGGACGCAGGCCTCTCTGAAATTTCGCAGCATCTCATCTCCCTCACCAGCATATTCTAGTCAAGCCATGACTGGCTTAATGGAAGAAGTGTAGGGTCCGAACTGCAAGATTGATATTGAGCAATTTCCTTTTGAGTTCGGCGAAGTGGAGAGGGGCTTCGTCTCATCTAAATCCTGTATTTCAAGGTCTTCCTTCGCCTGTAGCTGCGGAACGATAATCTTGTACCACACCTCCACGCATACTCCGCGTAAGAACGTTCGCGTTTACAGGGTGCATCTAAGAATAAAAGTGATATAATTAACTCAATGCTAGACGTGATTCATAGAATCCCATAATTAGAAGTGTTGTACGTTTATTTGAGAATTTGGGCGTGGTTCAGCATCCAAAATATTTCTCATCTATGTCGATATACCGAACCGTATTGATTAACAATGCATGTGCTTCTGATTATTAAATTTCCTTGACTTGAAAGCTGTTTTAGTGATGGTGTTAGTAGTTCTAGTAGTTAATTCGAAAGGTGCCGCTCATTTTTACAAGGTCATAATCTTCAACTTCAAGCGTTTGAAAAACTGTAACGCAACGAATAGAGCGTATCGCACTCGAAAGCTTCCACTGAGTTGGGTTTTTGCTGTTGCTGACTTCCATTCAACTGAGCCCTTTGGGCTAGGTTTCCTTCTACGTTGTGCAAACGCTTGCCCTAGGAATTTTTGTGTCATCCTTTTTATTAGTAATAGAATATTCATAATTGCATGAACGATAACAAATAAAATTTACCGTAGATTGATAAATTGTGCCCCACCTTGAAGCAATAACACTGCCATGGAACTTCTCAAACTGAACTGAACTGAAAGGTGGAACACTATATGCTAGTCACTCATTTGCAATGCTCCTTCTGAACTTACGTTAGCCATAAGTACCGGAATGATATGCTTACGAAACTTAATAGTCTAAACTCTAAACCGAGGGTTCCCAACCTGAGGTGCTCGTACGATATTTCGGTGGTGCGCGACGATATTTCGGTGGTGCGAGACAGAAAAGTCCAGGTGAATGATAGGATATTGGCTATGCGTTGACATTTTTATTTCTGGTATTGCGAGGTTTGAATAAAATTTCTTTAGAGGTGCGGGGCTAAAAAAAGGTTAGGAACCCCTGGTCTAAACCGTCAGATGGTGATAGTCTTACGTCTCATCGAATGTTAATTGAAATGCAATAGAAAAATGTTAATACTCGATTTTCAAAATACATGCATCGAAATTATTCGACAAATAGAAGCCATTTAGCGATTAGGGTCCAGGGATAAGCTTTTGGGTTCATGAGGCTTTTTATGAATTTAGATAGAAATTGTTCAACACTGACCAGACCTAGCCTAAACTAAATTGGTTGATTGAAACTTTATATAGCTGAAATTTGACAGCAGAATCCCCCTATAGAGCGGTCGTCAGGATGCTAATGTATTGAGTTTTTTCTTCGTACCGAATAAATCCTTGGAGTATCAACATCGCTCCTATTGTGAACATCAAAAACCTTAATTAATTCGGAACAGTATTTCATGTAAAATTATCAGCCGAAGAAGATGGCGTACAAAAAGCCCGCGATATCAGACCTCTACCTAATGTTGTAGTAAACGAATAAAAAAGCCATTGAACACTGAACGACGATTACATGTGTATATTTGAAAGTAAAAAGGAAGATGACAATGGACATGTTCCAATTTTTGGTCATAAACAAGCGTAAGTCATCGATAAAAATTTCTCCTACAGCTATCTCGACTGAAGTTCAGAGCCGCTTGGCTGGAGTAGCGCACACTCTCCCCTCGTCCTGCTGCTAGAGAGTTCGATGTAGTGCGAGCGCTCTACTGCTCAACGCGACATACCTCATTGACTTCTACAATTATAGTCGCAAGGTCTGCTCGAAGAGAAACATGCCTTCTTACAACAGTGGTTGAAGACGAAGTATGATGAAAATTTCTGCTTTTTGTCAGACTTATGCCAAATTTTTTTATTTTAATTTTCGTTTGCCAAAAGGCTTTACGAGTAATTACTGTCATCCTATTTATTCGCTCTATAATTCAACTCCCTGGCATTTAAAACGATAGAAGT
Source organism: Platorchestia sp. MABIK (assembly GCA_014220935.1). Classification (NCBI taxonomy): domain Eukaryota; kingdom Metazoa; phylum Arthropoda; class Malacostraca; order Amphipoda; family Talitridae; genus Platorchestia; species Platorchestia sp. MABIK. The sequence goes on along the minus strand of JACJUY010003247.1, from coordinate 123,140 downwards.
GTATAAAAATCAGTTCGAATTCATTATTCAATAAAAACTAGCATCTTTGATAATTCCCATCTCGAGCACTGAATCCTATCCGAACATTCTCCTGATGCTTTCTTACCACTTCGACGAGGTTCGCTCTCTATCGTACTCTAATGTAAGCTGGAACCGTAATCTCCTTCCAAGTAGAGGTACATGGCGACTCCACACTCTTAGCCCCCGGATCCTTGCTCTGCCGAAAATACATGTGGGAAGGTTGTTTCGGAATGGTGAGCATCTCCATCGACGCGTTCTGCATTATATCTTCTCTGCTCTCAAGTGAAATTCTTTCAGTGACTTTTTCAAATTTCGGAAAGAATCTGCCATCTCAATGAGTCTGCCCCGAGAGTAAAGAGGCTAGCGATCGACTGGAATTCCATGTTTCGCAAATAAATTCTTAATCTCTGAATCTGGTGTTACGAATGGAGGATTGTCAATATGCAATTGCCAGTTTTTTATCATGGTATCATGATCATTTGAGCATTATTCCTTTTCTCACGCACCTTGCACCCACACCTGATTAACCATCTTTTAACACGCTGCTGCACATGCTGTTTTCAATAAGTCCAGTTATCTTTTTATGTCAGAAAGATCATTTATTTTCATTTTATTTCTGTTTGTTTTTATACGTTCATCCTTTTCATCATCATTTATTTCCAATACAGAAAGGCCTTCATTTTATAGTTAAACTCAGTCTCCGCACCTCACAAGACAGTTGAACAAGCGATCGCCTTTATCACTATTTATCACTAATAAATCTGAAATAGTTTTCCCTCCTTTTGAGCTTCACTTCTTGGTTCCCTATTTTTCTGTAACTCTGCGAGCATCTGTGCAGTCGATGTGGTCCTTGGTCTTGTGTACGAAGATGACCCTCCAAATTCTTTCATCTCTCCTTTCAAATCTCTCGTGCTTGTCCCCGTTTTCCGTGCTTCTTAAACACATTAATAATGTTCATATTTACTCATTGTTTCTCCCGTATGCAATATTTCCTAGTTTTTAAACCTTTTCTGCAGGAAATAAATTTATTTTTCATTCGAGAGAACAATCTATCTAATCGGTATAACCAATTGCTCAGATACAGACAGTGAAACGGCTGGTGTTCGTATTTAGGCTCAGCTCTATGCTGTTCATGCCATATTACATACATCACCATCCAAGTCTTTGTTCACTTATGATGTGACCTTTGTAGTGTGGCAAGGGATGGACCGAGGTGAAAAAGGTGTCGAGGAACTGAAGTGTCGATGTGTTGGTCGTACTCCCATGAGTAAACGGCCAAGGCTCAGGTAGTCAGCTTAAACACTTTCACATCATACGTTTAGACGAGCTAAATGATTCGTGATTTCAAACCCTTGGAGATCCCATTCATAAACGGCAGCTGAAAGGTATAAGTCGTTTATAGGTGAACTCTGAAAATAAGCTGATCATGAAATAAGAGCGTGAGGTATTTAGCTTCATAAAAAACGAGGCAGTTTTTGCTGTGTCGCTGGTGAAGCGGAGCTTTATCATCATGAATAACACCGTACTCATCGGGGCCATTCTTTAGGTCATAAGCTTGACATACTTGTCCGATAACATGAAATTTATTCATTAAAATGGAAAATTCGTATAATGTAATTATGTATGTTCGGAAATGGTAGCTTGAGCTGTTAGCTAAAGTCTTGTATATGAGGGAACAGTAAAGTCTGTTTCCCGAGTCTTTAAACTAAGTGTTCTTTTGACAGGGAGTTAGATGATTCCTGTTTACATCCACGGTTACAAGTAGATCATGCACCGACCATTGGTTATTGCTGGTAGCTTGTGTAACTAATCCTCGTTAATTCATTGAGAACATTGACTCTGCTGAATTGCATTTTTTGCAATTTCTCATACTTTTTGCTACGATGATTGTTAATCCTCGCAGGAGCAAAGTGTACTTATTAGCGTGTTGTGGCACATCCTTGATAGCATGAAGAAGACGCCTGGAGCGCGAAGTAAAGTACAAAGTACTCTCTGGTAGTACCGTCGTCATGTTTGACAGTAAGAGCCTTGTACTCATCTGGTTTCAGGTGCTTACTCGCAATGCCTCATACATCTCTAAACCCGCTTCTGTATTTGAACTCACAGCAATAACATCGCAAGAGTTTAAGCTACTTTAATAAGAACTCAATGATGTGAGTAGAAGCTTCGCTCCTAATGATTTCTATCAGATCTTCTGTAATCTACTGTATGAACGGTCAAAAATTACATATGTGCTGTGTAAATACATGTAGATTTCTAATACATACTTGTTGGGCTTGTAAATGCGTGCATATTGACGTATCTGCGTATTACATTAGAGGGAATAGCAGCCATGTGTCGGGGTGTTGCAACGGTAGGAATAGCGAGTTGAACATCAGGTTTAATGATGTTCGATGTTAAGCTTTTTTCAGTTTTTTCATGATTTAAGCTTTTGTTATTAATGAAAAAATTTGACGACCTTGTACTGAATAGGATGATCATGTAAAGAACTGCGTGTAGAAGTCTCACCTTCTACGACGCACATGCTCCGAGAATAAAATGATCACCCTAACATTAATACCGCAAGAAAGTGCGTTAGTGCAATATTTTCCTAATTTAATCGACCAATTTAATGGCGCGATCGAACGCCAAATCAAATAATCTCAAATCCATTTCCGTTTTGTGTCGTATCATAACTAATTATGGGAAACTGAATACTTTTATGTGCTCGCTCATTTGAGAGAAAAAGTATCATGGCGGATCTCTTATGATTTTAGCAAAGCCTGACAAGCCCCGTTCTATAGAAAATCAACGATGCAATGACGTTAACTGAATTTCGCCCTAAATTATCACGATTGCCGCGAAATCTACGCCCACGGCTGCGACATCATGAGTTCTGCGAGCAGCCCTGGAGGCCTGGAGACGGGGGAGGCATTGCTGCTGGGCTTCTGATTTAAGCTCGACTAACATTTCCGAAAAGCAAATTTCTCTCATAGATTAATTCAACAGTTTTCCGTTCTTAAATATTCCACGCATTTTTCACTAATGAATATTGTTTCATTTGTTTCGGAAAACAGTCCAGCATCACGAAATCTATATCCAAGTGTCATTAATGAAACTTTCTAGCCATGAAAAATGTCAAACACTTGAATAATATAAACAACTGCGGTGAGCCTCGCGTTAGCCGATGAGCCTCATAGTATTTCTAAATTTTTGAAACATTACCACTGGAGCCCTCTCCTTTCGATTGACAATAGCCGGAACAACTTTCTTATCTCAATTTGAATGTTTAAAAAAATTCCAGATAGATTTGTCAACCTGGAGAGAATTTCTCCTCCAAAATTACTGTTAACGTATCATTTTGTTCTCAACTCTTCTGTACTTACTGTGTATGCCTGTGTGGAAGTCGTCGGCCAAACCGATCTGACTCGCTACGCGTTGAATAGGCAAGTAAAGTAAGTATAAGCGTAGCAGTGCCCGAGATGAATATCCGCCCGTCTCTGTGACAGGAGCTGCGTTTAATTTTTGAAAGCCCTGACTGGAATAGAGGAAGGTTACATTGACTATTGGTGAAACAAAAAACATGAAATAATTGAAAGAACTTCAACGCAAGCCTCGTAGATGAAACAATGTGTTTAGAATTGTAATCTCATTTTCTTCTTTTTTCGTAAACATTTTTAATGCGGCTGGTAATCACGACACTGAGTAACTGATCAGTTAGTGACTAAACCAACAGCCCACAGTTAGGGGCAAGAAGACTCAACAGCTTCCGTTCAGTCAGGGGGTGAAGATTCAGTGGGAGACACCGAGGAGAACAAGCGCGTTAAGGCGCTGGCGTAGGAGGCCACGCGCTCTGTACCGCTTTTTATTTCGCGCCGAAGGCCGTCCTGAGCTTCTCCGTTGTGTGGCCTGCCACACGTTTCCTGGGAGCTGTAGTAAAATTAATGGGGAATTCACTGTTGTCGTTCGAGCTAACAGAATTCTTGAACACTGTCTTATGTTTTTTCCTAAGAATTTTCCCTATTTGTAAGGTTTGATCTTACTCCTTGGATAGATATGTTTATATTTGTACATATGTAAAATTTATGCATACATATATACATATATGTATGATATATTTAGGTATATATATATATATATGCATTTATATAATACACATAGTATGTATATAGATATATATCAGTACATAGGGTGTTTCAGAACAAGACGTACAAAATTGCACACCAAGTAGAAAATGGCCAAATAAACACATTTTCTTGTATGAAATTTTCCGAAAAAAATTCAGATTTTTGAAATATTAGCTGTTTATTGTTTCAGAGGATAAAATTTAATTACACAATTACTTGAAGTATTTATTTTGAATTTACGTTCCAAACATTTCTTTTCTATGAGAATTTTCAAAAATGAAATTTAGCTTTAATGATATTTGTTAAAAAAGTTTAGCAGGAAGGTTTTAGAACAGTGCCAACAAGACAACAGGAAGTAACCTGGTAGCATAATCTTTAACATTCCTTAAACTTCCTGCTAAACTTTTTTACCAAATATCACTAACACTAAATTTTATTAATGTAAATTCTCATAGAATAGAAGTGTTTGTAACGTAAATTCAAAATAAATGTTGCGAGTAATTGTGTAATTAAATTCCAACCTTTAAAACAATAAACAGTTAATATCACAAAAAATTAAAATTTTTTCGGAAAATTTCATTGTAGAAAAACTGTTTACTTGGTCATTTTATACTTGGTGTGCAATTTTGTACCTCTTGTTCTGAAACACCCTTATACACATATATTTATTTACCTGTATATATTTATGTGTTAAATGTATATATACACACTTACAAATGTGTTTAGCGTTTATAGGTGGATGTTTCTATCTCACCGCTTATGTAGCTTTTAAATGTTGAGCTTTTTAAATGTTGATATTCCACCATCATATTTTTATCTTTGTAAGATTTTATCTTGTCACTCCAATTTTCTTTCATTATTCACATAATTCACAAGAAAGGCAATTCCTCCTTGGTTTATATCAAATTTGTCACATAATATGATTCATCGTATTTTCAACACTTCAAAGTTTCAAGATATTGGGTAGCGTAATTATTGTTTTGAGGTAGCGTGTGCTTCGTTATTAAATTCAATAAAATCAGTGACAACTACAGCTCCATAGTTAACAGAGAAGTAAGAAATCCTAAAACACATAAATGATTTATTGCCTAAAAGGAAAGAATTCCCGAAAAACCAAGCGCATCAAAGATATGCCTACTCTATCAAATATAAACATACTACATTAAAGATAATCTTGAGCTTCAAAAGTAATCGTACGCTTCTCATAGATAATTCTACTCATCATCGATAATCCGACACGTGAATTAGGGCCAAGAATAGGGCTATGTGAATGCAAGTAAACAATGACACTTATGGATCTTGCTCGTGGGGTCTTGGTCGGCGATTGGAATCGTCCTTAAAGTTGTTAGCATGTCACTCGGTTTTGATATTAATGACAGCAAAGGGATTATATCTAGAAAATTCCTCGCCACGTCCGAAGGTCTGACTGGGCAAAGACAACGACCTTCTCCAATCACGGACCTATATCGAGTGCCCACGCTATATCGAGTGCCCAAATGAGGGCAGCGCCTTCAAGTATCAAGACCGTCTCATGATCGTTTTGTGACGGTTGAGATCCAGCCTCATGAGCCAGCAAAGTCGATCGATGACAATGCATTAAAAGTCCTATTTTCAATAGCAACATAATTATTATTTATTTTGATTGATGATAGTATCATTCATAGTTTTCTTAAAAAATTGAATCACATAATGACATAGTAGTACTTATAGGGCGATTCTTAGGTAATATAATTCTCAAAATAAAAAGAAGAACCAACGTTATAGAGAACATTTATTAACGCAAACGTTTCGGAATAAAATTATTCCATCATCAGTGCTGAAAGAAATAAAAACTATTTTCAGCCATAAATAAGACGTTTAAGGCCTGAATAGAATTACAAAGCAAAAACGCAAAAACAAAAAAATCAAAAATTATTCCTTTTCTAACGACTAAAGTACCATACATAAGCGGACAGGCAATACACACAGTGCGTACAGACGTACACAACCATACATACACAACACACTCATACACCTACACAATTATATATATGTACACACATACGCACTACATGCACACACACAAAGCACACCTCAGCACACCGCAAGTTAGGAAGTAGG
>JACJUY010003247.1:98878-116530 GCA_014220935.1 Platorchestia sp. MABIK | reverse complement strand
GTCTTTATGTGTGGGATTTGATGTGATGAAGGCTCCGAATGTCACTGTTCGGTGCGGGCCAGTTGGCGTCCCGTACTGCCTCATTCGATCATCTTGATTCGGTTGTACTCGTACATGTAGAGCGCCATAACTGGTGTTAAAATCATAACACAAATTGTCATGGGTCGGCATCATTTTTCGTTATTTTTATATATACACAATTACACATATATCTATATTTGTAGAATATATGTATATATAAATAAACAACATATATATATATATATATATATACACATGTGTATATAATATACATAGTTATATATAGATTTAGAAAACCTGTTCATAGTTTCAAAACGGTCATCTCTCTTTTTTCAGAGAAAATGGAAAGTGATACATTAGAGCTGAAGATTAGTAAGAGCAAATCTTTTCAACATGATTTGTTCGGTTGATGCTTCGCGTTCTCGTTCACGGTATGGCTGGGAAAAACATAATCAAACTCTATTTAGTGAACCAAAGTGGATCTGATTGTAAGCTTTAGAAGGGCAGACGTATGGCAGGAGCGGAAGAATGCACCTTGAACACTCAGTAAAGAATCCATTGCGTTTGTGACTTGTCGGGCGCTTGATAATACAGCGATGATTGTCACAGGATAGCTAACTTTTATTTATAAGTAGAGAGTATCTTTATAATGACTGACACACTGTGAGAGTATCTTTATAATGGGATTTAGCGCTACAGCCCACTCCCAGTGGGTGATGCGCCCGCAGTTAAATACACCTTAGCATCTTTGATAATGTCTCGGCACCCACTGCATTGGATGAGCCAAACGACCGGTCACTCAAAAAGTCAACCGCTTACAGTCCAACACACTCGTCTATCCGAGGCTTATGAAAATATCTAAATCGTCCTAACGTTTATGGAAATATGGTTAAATAAATCAATAACTTATAAATTAACTTCTGTTATGAAATCCTATTAGAAATATTAAATTCTAGCATTATAAATAGAGGAAATAGAGATTTGAAGATGTCTTGAATCGCGGTTGTTGAAGACCCCGAAGGCTTGGTCGAGGAGAGGCTTCCAGAATATTTAGAGTTTGAGCACATTTATTTATTTATACGTAGAAAACTGGTGACGAATTATATATTTATGTACGATCGACGCAGTTCTTTTTAATGGTCGAAGTGAGTACGCAGGTCTGTCGCAACACTTGTTCCATGGTGCAGAAATATTCATAAGTAGAGGTGGGATTTGATGAATCATATCAAACTGTGAGATTGGAGAGTCAAGGTTGTTCTGTATTTGTTTCGACCATTTTAAGTGTAAGTACCATTTTCTTTTTGATAGCAGTTGTTCAAACACTATACTCCATTATGATATACTTTATAGTAATGATAATAAAATGATAATATACTAAAAAAGTATGTGATACAGATACAAACGCCAAGAACTAAAACTGCCTACTCCAAGATGATGGGATTCAAAATTTCTTGTTTAATCCTGGAATTTCGATACTCCACGATATCGGCCTGAAAAATTTCCTCTTCGGGAGTATAATGCTTGAATGAAGAATCCCAATAAAAGACACTTATGCTTCCTTGTTAAAAATATTAATTTGGCTCACTAAACTCGAGCTAAATCGCTGTTTCTTTTATTATACAGTCAAATATGTTGTCAAATTGGTTGTTGTCCAACACCCACAATTATTTTCTACTAAAGAAGCATGCCCGAAAGATACGAGAGATCTGAGCAACGAGATCTCAGCCAATGGAACTTACGGCACAACTTATAATGCCGAGCATCTTTTTTTAACCCGGAAGAGGACTCGCCAGAATGACTAAGAAGCAAGCTGCGCTGAGACATGTGTGATTGGTGGTGTCAGCTCACACGGAAAAACATGTTTATGCTCGATTCAACTTATGAAGAATGACTATAAAACTAACAGAATTGTACATTGCAGAGGTTGTCGCATCACTGCAGTGGCGCCGATGTAAATGTTATATTCTTACTTATCGTAAAAAAATATAATTGAAGAAGATAAATTAAAAAATTTGTGGTATTTCCTACGCGGACGTTATGGAGTTTTCAGCACTTGCAAGAATTGTTTGTCAATTCTCGGAGTCATCAGCGTCAGTAATTTCGCATGCGAGGATATTGATTTTTTTCGTAAAACCCAAAACCCTTCGCACTTCGATGTGCACTTTCGAAACATCATAATTTCTTTCGTTCACCTGAAATGCAAAATTGGGAATGCACTCTTAGGAAGTAATGTTCGGAATACGCGGGGAATAATTTTGCCAGTATATTGTGATCTAATTGCGAGGTGAATATCATAAAAACAATTTATTTAAATAATGATTTTTTGAAAATTTAATTGTTCGCGACGCTAGAAAGTCTTGAACATTTTCATAGTCTCTGTGCTTGTTCACAATTTGCTTCCTTGCTCGTGCCACTGCACCTGTCGTTTGCAGTGCGTTACCTGGTGAGGTACAGTTCTCGGATTAAAATTCCTGTAGTTTTATAAGGCAGGAAGTGTATAAAGCGATACATGTAACAACAGACCCTTTTCACGTAGTCAGTGTTAGCTTGCGCGGATTCAATACTTGTAATGTTACATTTATGTCGGTCATGTGATGAAATTAGCAGTTTGCAAAATTAAACAATAGATAAAAAGCTCACATTGTCACTAATAACAGACTGAATGTTCATCTAGATCAGGGGTTTCAACCTGGGGTGCTCACACCCCCAGGGGATGCGAGACGATATTCCAGATGGTGCGAGAATAGTCCAGTTACATAATAAGATATTGGCTACATGTTGTCATTTTTATTTCAGAGGGTGCGAGATTCGAATGAAATTTCTGAAAGGGTACAGGGTAAAAAAAAACAGATTAGAAACCCTTGATCTAGATCTTTTTAATTGAACAGAAAAAGCTCGAAAATGCAATTTAAATACTAGAGTTCCGGTCTCAAAGGTCACTGGCAGCATCTGTAACAACACGAAAACACACATAACGATTTTATGAAAAGGAGGAAATCTATCAAAATTTAAACTAAGTAATTTGTTACGTCGAGTAGGATTGAGTTTCACTTGAAACTAATTCATCTTCTATGATAAAAAGCGGATGTAAAACAAATAAAACAGCAAAGATAGTTGCTTTGCTGCATGCTAAAGGAGCTCCCGTACGAATCATACCCTTGTATCACCTTTGCATTCTCTGTGCGCTTTCATGCAGAAATATGTGACCTATCTGTTCGCTTAGACGATTTTCAGCTACTTGCAACAACCTTCAGTGAAACAGATCTCTAGATCGTAGAATCCCTTTTTATCATCCAAGACAAACCTGCTTGATGCAACTCAATCCTCCTTCCCGTTGTAAATTATGTTATGTAGTCAGAATTAAAATGCATTTCTTCGCTTCTATCGAATTGTCAAGTATGTTTTTATGTTCTTTCACATGCTGATAATGGCCTTTGAGTTTGAAGTGTTAATTTTTGTAAATCGTTTTTAAGTCTGCTGCGTTTATTTATAACGTGTAAATGATTAATGAATCTTGTAAAAAATATCTTATTATCCTTTTTTTCATTTATTGTTGTTTGCGTCTATTTCAAAACCGATAACTTACATTTGTGTAAATAAACCGAATGCTCAACGAACCAAGGCAAAACCTTTCGTGGAGCTCAACGCCCAGAGCAGCTGCGAGGTTGTTGCAAGGTGCTAACTGCTTTTGGTGTCATATTTGTGAGGGCACATCCATATACTTGTCTCACTGCAAGGATGATAAAACACTTGCCTCAAATCGGTATATATTCATTTGCTACTTAAGATAGGAATTAATGTTGTTATAAATTTTTCACAAATGTTTTTGCTTAAAGCGAAGTAAATTCAGCATACTAATTTGTTGATTCAGTATAGATAGTATACAGTAGGCTTAGTACGAGGGGAATATATGTTAAAATTTCGGATGCAGTATGAAAGTAACTTTTTTCTGCGCTGTTGTGTGCGTAATGTGTATCTCTGAATTGTAGCATATGGTTGGAGGTACTTGCTGAAATTCGCGCACTCTTTTCAGCATTCAACACCGTGCCAATTGAAGGTTTTCTAAATTACTATATATTGTGTCCTGGTACTCATTATGATGAATAAGGCTGAAAAATGTCACTTAGAGATAAATTTTTTATGCTTACTTTGATATTGGAGTTGTGGGTACTGTTCGCTTTCGCTATATCTTACAGTACACTCGTCTCATTGTCTGCCAACCCTGCACGAATGCAAGACTACTTTCATCGCCAAATTTTATTTGAAAAACACAAACTTTACCTATTTCGGCCAAAAAAAGGTCATTCTGTCGACTGTGGTGAACTGTGCACTGCAGCGTCGCCCCCTGTCATTTAAAAGTGCAGTGCCCTGACCCATGTATAGGTCGTCCACTGCTGCACTCGACGACTTCATTCCGCTGATCATGTATGCTCGTTTCTGCCTCGTCGACATCAGGTGACAAGCAGCACAATCAGGTACTAAGGCTCTCATCTTTCATTCCTGCGAACATTGATGATACGAAGTTATTTTTATGTTATGCAGCAAGTCACTCCTGAAATCGCTTTTTTCAATCAACTGAAAAAAACGTATAGATTGAATAACAAATAGCAAGAGAATCAAGCCAAATGGCTCATTCTTGTGTTATCTCCATAAAACTCGTGGCACTGCAGACATGGATCACGCACTTGCACCAATTGAACACATTTTCAATGACAATTTTTCACGCACAGGCAACAATACTATTATGTTACCAATATCTCCTAACGCGGCCCTTCCACAAAGTGTGGCCCTAAGATAACGCGATGTGTGTTTAATGGGTAACTTCGCATTAATTGAAAATTAGATCCAAGTTCACTTTTTCCTACGTCATTCTGGTACTTTATGATGAGACATTACCAAAAGAAAAACAATTATATTCCGCAAAGAAGTACGGTTTCCGATAATACCTACCGATGCACGCCTATGGTATTTTTTAAATTAACGTATAATTCTGGTTACCCTTCGTACTTAAGAATACTTGAAAATTTTCAAACCGACACTGGTCAAGATGACTTAATTTGAACGTAATCAACATGCTAGCTGAGTCAACATTTCCTCAGAGCTGGTTCCAAATTCTGACAATTTCTTATGGAAGAAAAATTAGGGGCTGGGTTGTACTTGAATTTTTTCGTACCAATTTCCGGTCGTAATTTCTGGTTCGGATTTTGTCCTCTGCGTGGGAAAGATCTTGTGGGGTAACATTATCAACGCCATTGATATATTTGTATATCTCTATTAACTCAACTCGCAATCTTTTTGGTTCAAGGGAAATGGGTTTAGTCAGTTGGGGAAGTCGCCCATTGCAGAGGTTACGCACATAGTTCTGAGATCATTTTGTTGCTTTATGATAAATTCTCTCTATTTTGTTGATATCGCGTCTTAGAGTAGACAAAAAAAAATCAAAGTATAGGACCAGAGTTACTCTGCGCATTTTAGATGGATCAGTACATTATAGAGAGGTAGCGTAATGTCCTTTGACTTGTATTCTTGCTAGGAACCCAAGGATTCTGATCGCATTCATGACGCTGTTTTCTACTTGTTCGTAATGCTTGAGATCTTTGGTGATAGTGATAACATCTCTTTGTTGATCTACAGCTTCAGTTTAAGTATCGTTCATGTCATTCGTTTAGGAAGTGCCGATTGTTGCTTCCTATGTACATCTGGCGATGGTAAAGCTCGTTTGCCAGGTTTCGGTCCATTGGAGATGACAGTTCAGGTCTGCTTGAATAGTAATTCTGTCTCGCTCGGGGCATATAAATAATAATTCAACAGGTGTCTTCTATCAAATTCGAAAGGCCCACCTGCCTCACGATTTTTTAAAGCAGTTTTTCCTACCCATGACCATCACACTGCTTCCGTCGAATATATACGAATAGTAATTTGCTCACGCAGTGGAGGCATTTCAGGTCAGGTATCCTAGTTTTCCCGTTAATGGATGCTAAGTACTTGAATCGTGTATCTGTGATACGGTCATAATGTTTCAATGATTTCAAAGCGTGATGCACGAATATTCCATGACCAATCAATCACCACGGTAGAGGAAACAAGGTTGGGCCATTTCTATGGAGGAAAATATATTTCGTCTTGTTCGGCTAGCCAATAGAAAGGCTTTATTTCAAACAAACTTTATGACGTCATCAAAATGCCATGTCGTTATGCCAATAGTGGTGACGGATTTGGAGCTAGCAGTGCTACCAGAAGCAACATGAGCGCTGCTGTTGGTTCGTTGCCGTGACGTCAGCAAACCCACACAGTCGTCAACAAAAATGCTGGTTTGACCGGTCACTACCTAGTTTCCTCTACCGTGTCAACTACCCATGATCACCCTTTTACACAAGCATTACGCATATGCGCAAAGCAGATCTTTCATTTACCCAGAACTTCTTCCCATTCATTTTTTTCCGTTTCGTTTTTCTTTTTCCCGACATACTCTGTGTCAAACTCTCTTTCTGAATTCCATATAAGCATCATAGGTGAGTAAAGACGGATATACACACATGCACTGACGCGGCATTAATTAAATAAAATATGTTAATGCCGCTAATGTTCTCATCACTCATATCGATGCGACGCTATTGTTAATATTGTTGAATATACTTTTCAACGTTTGCGTATTTCTCTCCTGACGCCTAGTTACAGTAAGTCTCTCCTACATTTAAATTTTCCTTTCGACAAAGCAAAATACGATATAGGAAATTAGGAACGGAAGTGTCCCCAAGACAACAAGCTTTGAATCAGAACCAGAACTGGAAGCTCGAGTGCATGAAGCGGCTTCATTTGGAGCATCATTGTGCCAGAAATGTTGCTGCTATTTTACCGTAACCCAGTCTTTACGGCCGTTTATTACTGTTGATTTGAAAAAATAATGGGGAAAAATACTCGGCATAATAAATTTTTTGACAATCGTTTGCTTGATTCATATTTTTCCCAAAATCTTCAGCAAACATTCGCCTAGTGAATCATAAAAAGTGTGGTATTTGCAGGAGGGACCTGTGTTAGAAAGTCCTCCTGTTGTTTTATTTTAACTTTTAGTGACTGTAGCAAAGTAAAGTGACGGTTTCTAGTCAGCGTAATTGTCAATTTTTGGATCTGTTCAAAATGCTTACCGTTTCTTACACTCATAGAGCCTTCTGTCTAAGTCTTTCGTTTTAAATTTCCTACTCTTTTTTTTTCTTTTGTCAACTTCGTACGATCAATTTTGGAGATATTTCTAGCTGTCGATCATGACGTTTGGTGAGAAAAACTTCTGACGCTGCAAATAGCCGTGGTTTCTATACGGTATGAATTCGCGTAATTTTTTGTTGGATGCGCATGCTACAAATTCTTTCTGGTCGAAAATTATCTTAATGTATTGTTGTACGGATGGCGTTGCTTCCTCTCGATAATGAATGTTCATAATACGAACAATACGCAGTTATTCTGTCGTTATCTAATGACTTGCGAGGAAACGTCCTGGTCATGGAAAATTATTCATTAGCGGAGGAACCAACAGATTTACATTAAAGAAAAACAAATTAACTGCAAAATTCCATTATGAGGTGCTTGGAAAATAAATACTTAAATCGCAAAACTTTTTCATTTGATCATTTGGAATGTAGCCTCGAAATCTTCACATTTTTATCCTTCGAAAATGTTTTTACTCCATCAATAATCTTGATAATTTCCAACACAAGATGTTAACCGATATATTCGTTTTTGCAGCGAAACTCATTTTTATGTCATTTGTATTAACTATGCTAAACGGAGAACGAACACTGTGGGCATATAATAAACGCAAAATAAATGTTGAATTGGAAACTTATTTGAAATGTTCTGAATTTGAATGATAATGGATAGGACCTATTATTTATCGACGACTCTCTTATCTCACTTCACCCCTCCAAATATATTAAGTTCTGGTCGGAGAACTCATTCACAAACTTTTGCTATCAAAAGGGTCATCATCTCAACCGAGGAACCAATATCTTCACCGTACTTATTTCATGAAGTGCATCTTTTTTAGTGTAAAGGGTTCATCGTTTCTAGTTTTTTTTAACACATTTTCAGTGAATGCAGTTTAACCCTCACGTCTCCGACATTGTGCCACCTAGTGCGAGCGATCGATGCATCCAAGTGATACAATGGGCGAAATACTGGACACGCCCATACATGTTCATATTATTCATACATGTTTCAGAGCGCTGTGCTGTTAGAGCACTTAAAAGTTAACACATAGCGTACTCAACTTTTGGTGTTGTCCTTCAACAGAACGCTGACCATTGTTTTCCTCGCCGCCCAGTTTTCGAGCAGTTCTTCGTGGCAATTTTGTTTTTTCTCTCTCCCTCCAACTCTTTATTATGTCTGTTCAAGTTTCAGTGTAACACTTTGTTCAATGTATCTAAGGAAGGTTATACCTGCTGCCTTGGAGCTATGGCAATTTCCTGACTTGTGGAAGTCGATAAACCTATTTGAGCCAACGTGGCATTTTTTCTTCATCGTTATGACATTAACGCGAGGATAACAACGTTGGCCCACTTGGGTCCGCTTTATTTCTTTCGCTGGTATATCCTACTGTATGAATGATGCAGAATAGTTCACTCGTGAAATAAGGAAATAAGTTTGTTTTTTATAAGAGCTCGAAGTAGGACCTTCAAAATAGTTTTTGAACTGCTCAAATAAATTTGTATCCTTAGCTATTGAATTATTTTCTTCTGATATATGATAAATTCAGTCTATTCTCCTGAAAGCGAAGTACTATATTTCTTTTCATGTGTTTGATTGAGGATGAAAAGCTCGGTATCAAAGTAACGTTAAACCCTAAGAAGTGAGCAAAACCATTAACTGTGGGTCATGTACGATTAATTTTGTCGCTCTAACTGTACTTCTAACTGCACTGAACATTGAAGGTCAAGAATGCGCGCACGCGTCGCATGCTACTGAACTGCTCAGGAAACTGGACGCAGGCCAGGGTTCTTTTCACAGACTGAGCTCACTAATTTGGATAATTTAAAACACGCCCTGAGTCTAAAAATACTGTGTTAAAAGTTAAAGCTGGAAAAATCAAAAGTAATGGACAGCAAGTTGCTGTCAGTGTAAATTCAACTCATGAAGCGTGAGAAGTGTTTCCCCTCGTATGTAGTTTAAGGATGCGTCAGATGCGAAAACAATGGACAAAAGAGACTGGGTTAATAACATGGACAATTGAGCTCCAGGTTGTTCTTGAGGACATGTGTGGAATTGGAAATTTGTGAAATTACTTTCAAGTGAAATTCACTTAAAAGTAGGAGAAAGCTTTTTCGTGGAATTCGTATTCACTCTAACCGAGACACTCACATTGTGTGATCAATGTTGTGCACTCACATTGTATACTATTGGAAATGTTTGTGTTTCACTCTCATAGAAAATAGAATTACACTTGTGGATGAAATGCTTAAAATATGACTTGACCAGAATAGAAGGTGGACTATCGAAATTCAGTACCTGTCCGTTAATAGCTTGCTCATAAAGTTGGACAATAAGTAATAATATATCCATGACCCTAGATTACGAACAGAATTCTACACATCGAATCGTGCATTCGAAAATTCTTTGAAAAATGAATTCTGCTGATTATCGCGGCCACTGTGTAGTCGGTATCTCAGATTTCCGAAGCGTCGTCTTCACCGACCACTTCCGTTTCATTGATAAATATAAATGGGCTCAGAAAAATATTTCCAAATTACAGTTGCTTTTTAGCATTAACGTCAGATCCTTTAAAATATCGAAGTACTACTCATTTAAGAAAGGGAAAATTAAGCTTTTCTTCATCGACTAAAATTTGTTGTATTCCACTTTTTGGTAGACAGCGAACTCTGAAACAAGACGGAAAATAGCAATATGAGCTATCATCACTCAAGATAAGCGATGAAGTAATGTATTTTGGATCTTCAAACTCTAACACGTGAATAAGCTTCAAGAATGGTAGTAAATTATAAATCTGATACATTAGCATTCCATGGGTCAAAGATGCCTTATCTTAGCTTAAGTCATCATCCGCTTCCACAAATACGGAAATTCGCACAATCTTTTCACCAGATATGACTTGAGGCCAAGTTTGTTTGCTTTGGCCGAGGTCAACAGGCCTACGCTGAGTGTGCTGTCAAACATCCGTCCAGTCACGTCAGCAGTCGGACAGGCTCCAACAGATCAGCCAACATGAGCTCCAACAGATCACCTTTTGTCCTTAATCAGACATCAGATATGAATGCATTCGAGGTTAACCCTGAACTGCTAGTAGGTGGCGAGGCGTCAGGTGAAGAGGGGGAGCAGGTATAGTGTGAACTTTAGCTGTCGTCATGTGTATATTTTTTATGCGACGTCAAGCCAACTGTTTGCTTCAAACAAGTTTAGTGAAAGGGAGCTGTTGCTCATATAGATGCTGTAGATGTTACCGGATTTTTATCTAGGTAACCAATTCCTGCAAGGAGTTTTAAAGAAAAAATTATTATGAATACTTTTACTAGTGAAATTAGAGTTTGTATTAACTTCCACAACTACGTGGTCTTCAGGTTTTTTCAAGTGGCTTTGAGCATGCCGTGATTGATGACACATAAATTTTGCACTCAGATCTATCTGCTACGCGCCTCCAAACTTCTTCTGGTTACTTTTTATTTTACTTATATGTTCATAGTCGAGAAGCTTTGCTCTAAGTTTCGGCAAATTGTATCTCTAACACCCGGAGCATTGCTGTACCCGGCTGATTGTGAGTTCACTGCACGTCAAGCGCCATCGTCACGGATGCCCACACTGATGAGTGCAATCTCAGATGTCTTAGAACTGTTTTCCTTTAAGCAACAGAACAAGAAATTCCTTCCGTCCATGAGATTAGAACTGATGCATGAAGTATGAAAGCTTTATGTAATTATTTTGGTATTTTTCAGGAGAAAACATCACATTGAACAACATTATAAAACTCCTGTTGTATTACAGAGTATTTTTCCAAATTCGGTACCTTCCAACCATAAAGGTTTTTCTGCATTTGCCAAAAGTAAAGTGTTTAACGTTTAATATCTTTACCGCAATAGATAACTTGGAGAAAAACCACCTCATGCCAAGCTGATACGCATCAATTATTGAGGTGCAACTCTAAGTCCACATTAACGACGCTAGTTTGCAAAAACGGTCTATTGCAAAAACGTAGATCTATTGTTTCTTCTTGAAATCCTCCACTGTAGCAAACTCGATTATTCGATATTGGCTTCGGAGGCCTCGAAAAAGGATAAACCTTTCTGCCTCGGTGGGTGACTGGTACCTTAGTCAACCGAGCATTGTAAATTTGTCCGCAAAGCTCTGGTCAACGACCCACACCTTAAATCGTCTGCTACTTAGATGGTGTATTATTCGACTTTAGGTTATAAACACCGTTGCTCAAGGTAACATAAACGAAATCGCTAGAAATGAACGTAAAATGATAATGGAAATCAATATTATATAATTGTATTTATGCTTTCATATTTTTCTCCGGGGAAATATTTGCTAAAATATGCTCCACGAAACAAATCCCATTGGAAAAGATTCGTTACCTAGTAGTAAACTTTATTGATGCCGAGCAGCAGATTACAATAGCCTGAAATGGCGTGTACATGTGCATAAGTATATTAATACTTATTAACGAAAGGATGCTGAAAAATTATTGATGCTTTTCGTATCCGCTGAAAGTTTGCGCGCTGTTTTCGGAAGAGATTCAAGCGCAGCAGCCAGCTCGACTTGAAGCACAACAGACGTCGCAAATGCCGCTCAGAAAGAAAGGGCCCAGCCCACAAACTGGTTCTGAAGAAAGCAGACGACCTTGAACGGATTCTACCATGAGTTCTAGCACAAAAACTGACCAATATCTTGGCTCTCTTAACTTGTGCAACTTCAACGCACTTATTGAAACGAAATTATTGGAATGATTTTTACTCAAAAATTTTACATTCATTTAATACATTCATGTAGCATTTAACTTGTTTCACTTTAATTAATGAATTTGAAAATTCAGGATTGAATCTGAGCATGTTAGATGGTATTTGTGATAGTTTTTCATCACATTTCTTTTGTTCTGAATTTCTGAATGCTATTCTAAATATTTTTGAAGTCTTCTGTATCCGTTCAAGTTTTTAGGGTAATGAAGTCCTTTCGGGTTCAGTGAAATTATGACTTTCTGAAGCATTAACCATGTAAAAAAAAGGAAAGTTTATCAAGTTTAGGGCACAAATCTGGTAATAACACAAAGAAATTAAAAAAATGTGTGAAAATATTGATCTTTTGGATTTAGAAGAGTCTACAGTTCGACTTAATTTAGTTGGTTTTCCATTTATTTTGTTGCGTAGGTCAAGGAGGAAATAGAGAAAAATGATGGATAGTTGATTTAATAATTCACATTTATAACTAAATGTTTATTTTCAACAGTTTAATGGGAGGGCAGAACCTAATTACGGTACGGGAAAGAAAGTGGGTAATTCAGAAATTTCATTGGTCACATTTACAACATATTTACTCTCGCCGCTAAATTGGGTGTCACTAGCTGTTAAAGAACTACCAATGAACTTTTAAAGACTGAGGCATAGCACTATTTTTCTAGTCTGTAAATTGAACATCATTCGAGGAAACACAGTGAAACAATTTCGTTATTTAAGAACAAAGTGCTTGCCTAGGTTATCATGGAAATTTCATTTAAGTTTTTTTAGCCTAAGAGCGACAAAGTAGCTGGCTTTAAAGAATAGAATAGAAACTTGCTGCAATAGCGCAACAATATCGAGATGCCTTCCTGTGCAGAAACAATCGTTCTGAGAGACCCCAGCTCGTGGGAACTGCAGCATCCGAAACTCGTCCTGTCTCACAGCACTTCTCGGAGGCAATATCTCCGCTGTGTGGAAATTTGATCTGTTCGCCACCATTTACTTCAGTCAGTGTACTGAATGGAGCGCAGTGTTTTGTTGCTCATGTCGTGTGACTTCTGAACAACTCGCCAAATTGACAATTGGATTCTTCGATATGTCAACCACTCACTGCAGTTCCTGGTCGTGATTTTCTTGTGTTTTTACACAGCGAAAGGATATTATGCCTAAATGATCGTTTTACCATTTGCATGATAATTATCAATTTAGTTCCATGAAGCTATTACGTGATTAGTCGGACTTAATTATGTTGGTCTGTCTATAAACCTCGTTGCAATTATTGCCGAAAAGCGTTAGATCCAACACAAATTTTACGGGATAGCAAACATTGATTCAGTCTCAGTTGTTGGTGTGCTGCGCGAAATAGAGGCTTTAGAATGATTTTTTTGGCAATGAAGGTCACAACTGCCAAAATTGTATGATAATATTCTCATTTATTCATAAAAAACTGTACAATAAATGCATAACACTTGATTAACGATAAATCGCGATTTGTTTCATGTATGGAGTGTACAGAGCTTTTCAGTTCAACCGAAAATAATTTTGCTAATACCATCTAATGCAATCAATTTTAAGGTTAATAATGGAACTACACTCTGATTTGATAATAACATTTGGACTTGACTCGCTACATTTGAAGTTAATAAGTCAGTTTCACTATTGAAAATTTTCTGGTCCAACCTTTAGCTTACCTGTACATGTATCTCTTTCGTCTTTCACCTAGTAATATCTAACTATATCTCTGATATGTACCTAAATTTCTATTTTTAAACGTTTCTTCGCATGTTACAGTGGGTGTAACCTTGTTGAAATGTTTGATTGGAATTCATGATTTTCCCGGGTATCCAAACTCTAATTTTATTTGCAGTTCTTCTACTGATGGCTGCAGTTAACAGCAGAAACTTCAATTTTAACTGCATCGGTTTTGTCAAGGCAGTAATGTTTTCTAGTTGTTTTAATAAATTGTATTCTATATTGTCGTTGTAATCTTTTTTTATAGCTGAACTGAAAAAGCCATGTCGAATCTCTTCTTTTTGTTTTACCAAGGTTTTTTCTCATCATTATCAATATATTTTTTTGTGAGCGTAGCTACTTATCTCAATTTTTGCCAATTTAAGATTGAGTGAAATCGAGGGACGCGATTGCCTTTTCATTTGAATGTAAGAGGGCGCAGGATTGCTTGAAGTAACTGTTGGGGCCCGATTGAGTGAAACATGATTGTGTAAAGGTTCGATTGCGTGATATTGTGACAAATAACCGCACTGGTTTTCATCTCAAGTTTTTCTCTGGTCGGCAAACTCTTTTAATGATGAGCCTGAAGTAGGTATGGACTTTTTATTTCCTGTTGTGCATATTATTATTGTGGTACAAAGGCAAAATAACTTGCTTACAGACACAGAGTAATTTGAAAATGGACTCAAATACGCAGGATTTTGGGGCGTTGTCTAAAAGCTGTGAGCCACTGACTTGTGGCCGTCAATTTAATTCTTTGAGGGAACTTACAAGATAAGCAACGAGTTACTACGAGTTCCTTTATGCAATACAAGAGAATAGCTTACATTTTTTTCAAGCTAATCCTATAAAATATAGTACACAGACAATCTACACGCTGTATTTGTGAATGCTGCGAAGGAACTGTAATCGTTCAAATGTTTAAAAGTAAGTTAAAAAGCTCGTAGATCGTGAACTTAATTAAAAAATCAAAAAATAGCACACCAACAAATGTTCAAACTCAGTTAACGAGTAAACATTGAGTGCTGTAGTAGTTCAATACCCTGTAATTTTTTTTTCAAGCTTCCTCATATTTGCCGTAACCCAGCAGCGTGAACGTGTCAGGATTTTTATGAAAAATTACAATACAGTAAATATCAAATTCGGATACCACTGGAAGTTTTTCTCTTTCGCTATTAGTGTCATTTTCTCGCATTTATATTTAACGCTGTATTTCATTCTAGAATAATAAAATTGGTACTAAAATCATGAGAAACTGCTCGAGTGTGTAAATTTCATTTGCAGAGAACGATATTGATTTCGTCAGAAAACATTCCAAAATAGTTATATTGTCATGTCCATGTTCAAAGACAAATAACTTTTCTCTGTGCACAATTTTACGCTGAGTTTTTTAGCTGCCCAATTTTGTTTGCGCTCTCTCATTCAGTGTGTGTGCATGATATTCTACTGTTTATTATGACCAAACCGCTCTTGATAGCGGTGGTATTCAGAAGGTTGTGTTTAAAAATAAACCGCGAATGCTTTAATTATGACGCGTGGCAAATTACATCCCTGAAACGTAAATTAGTCTGAAGAAGTGAGGGGTGCTGTGACGTGATTTCGCCAGAGGAAGACAACAAAGCGAGCCAGTTTCACACGACAAGATTGTGTACATTCAAGGTTGTCAGTCTTGTTCCTGTTTCTTGTCGCTGATTTTGACGAGAGGTTATGAGGACTGCGCTCTGACACAAGTTCGACAAACTGATGGCCTTGATTCTAGTTGCAAGACCACCATTTTCCTTTGAATAAATAAAAACTCTGGTTCCGTAATGCAATGCCAGATAATAGTGTTCTATTACTATACAGTCGATCGTCACCCCAAGATTCAATAATATGACCGTGGTATCTAGTCCTGTGACATATAGTACACAAACAATGTATGCGCTGCATTTGTGGAGTGCCGTAAAGGTACTGTAAAAATTCAAAAAGTTTTGAAAGTAAATTCAAAAGTGATTTAATATCTTCCTATGCTGTACTTAATTCTCCTTGATAAAAACTAACGCCATCAATCTTCCATCACCCTTGGAGCGCAGTCAAAATTTTCCAAAAAGATCTGCAGCAGTTCTAAGGGCAGTTGAGGATACTCAAGAACAGGGTTTTTTATTATTCAATTTCAGAGTGATACAACTGTTACGTTGTGGAGCTTGTGAAAGTAAATGCCTGAAAATGGTACTATGTTGATTTTTTCCCATTTTCTGTTGTGTGGAGCACAGTATAGCTTCAATGCTTGCGGTTAAATGAACTGTGATCATTTAACACTTGAAGATTTCTCGACGCTAACACTGAATGTTAGAAGCAATGGTAATAAAAGTGACGTGCCCAAGACTAGTTTACCAGCCTTTGCATGCTACTGATTTGCGCTCTGAGTAAAATATTGAATAGATTTTTATCAGAAATTTTATTAGCATGACAATGTTTGCAATGTTTGTTGACATTGTTTGTATGTTCATTTGTTAAAGAAGGAGAGACTGTCTTGTATTTGATATCTATCACGAGATGGTTATTTTTCTGCGGAGAAAAAACAATTTTCAGTACTAGTTGGATGAAATCGATGATCACGTATGAGCCAAGAATCGTTTTTGTTATACCAGGAAGTCGTTACTGACTCTTTTCATCCGTGATGGCTGACTTCGCACGGTATTTCTAGTACGCAAACTGTTGCACATACTGATTCTCAAATGTGCGCTCATGCAAGTCATAAATTTACCTTTTTTTGTTACTTCTGTTCACTCTTAAAAGTTCGTTGATAATTAGGCATAACACATTAAATGATTGCACCAAACACCTGATGTTTAAATGTAAATCTGGAGCAAATATTTTCTATTATAAATACATTCTTCCTCCTTGAGTATAGTATTCCGGAGCGGATGGTGACGCATAGAAATTGCCATCGCCATGTTCGAAAATCCCAAACCACAACTGACAAGTGCAAACTTTACCACGATGAGATGAATTTCTCAATTGCTTCCCATGAATTTTTTTCCAGTTAGTCTGCTTCAGAATTCATGCAATAAACAAGAAATACTGTAAACACTTTTATCATTCAAATCTTTTGTGTCCACGAGGGCTATCAGCAAAGTAACTAAGGCAATGAAAAACACTCTGCAGGTCAAAAAATCCAAAAAACTTTCTCTAATAAAGGCACAGCCATTCAAACATTTCATCGAGAAGATGGATGGGGGAATTTAAAAACAATAGACATGTGGTCCTCCTCTCAGCTTTAAAAAATAACCTTTGGACATTGTCTCTTTGTTCAGCTTGCACTGACTGAGATTGATTATCTGAATACTCACCAGTACTATTGTTATAAGAAGGCGCTATAAAGACTGGGGTCATATCTGATGGACTTGCTTACTTTCATGTACTCTCCAAAAAAATCACCTAAATTATTATTTCCGACTAAATCGAATGACCCCATGCTTTTCATGTATTGTGTGTGCAAAAACATTACATGAAATGAAAAACTCGGTTTGTAAGAATGTCTTAAATCTCAAGAAAAATATCGAGGAAATAGTACAGATTTTGTAATGACAACATCATTCATGCAATAAGAAAAAGTGGATAAAGGAACAGTATCGATCATCAGTAGCATTGTCTTTCAATTACATAATTTTTAGTTTTCTATTAAATTAGTTTCTAATAGTATTTGAAATTTTTTTGTCGTGAAATCTTCCCTTTCTTCGACTGTTACGAACGATTGCGAAGTACATATCCCTGAATGCTTTTGGAGCGTGAATTTTGAACTTATTATTTTTGTCTTAGCTTTTCAAGAGGACTTCAGCCAGAACTCATCGAACGACAAAGAGTTGTGATCTCGTTGGTCTGAAGCTATGCAGCCACTATACTTGTGCGCGTGCTTACAGTGCTGAAAGACGCATGCTTCGCTTATACATAAAACCAAAACTTTGCACCGATAACTCCAGGT
>JACJUY010003247.1:68148-89724 GCA_014220935.1 Platorchestia sp. MABIK | reverse complement strand
GGCGTTCGTCGTGCCTTAGGCCATGCAGTGTATTCTTGTTCAAACAACTCTTCCTTGCATCACGTTGTGTTCCTTGTATTTTTAGACTAATTTTTGCTAAAAATATTCCCTCGCATACCAATTATATTCATAAAATTACCATATTTTCCCAGTTGCATTTCCCAGACAATTTTCCCAGTTGCAAAAATATTTCTCTCTACATTTGTATTGCAAAATTAGCTAGTTATATATATAAAATATATCCCATTCTCCTGAGACTAGGTTTACAGTCATGCTCTCGCACCTAGGAACGAACAATTAACTCAAGGCTGAAAAAGCACTTGATTGTGAAAAATGAACGAAAAAATGAAATAGCGATGAGCGTGTGAAATACATCGTCGTTAACAGCAAATCCAGTGTTATTTTTAGGTGCCTCACAGCGACTCGAAGGCTCTGCAGAAAAATCGTAGACTGTTAGGGGAGAAGCTTCACAACCCGAGAGTTTTTGTCCAGTTTATCGTTGGTGTTCACCTTGTTAAACTTGTTGATACCAAGGCCAAGTCAGTGTCCTCCGAAGGTCCAAGTCACGTTCATTTCCAGCTGTGATGCCTGAGGCAGCTTAGGAAGGTTGTTGAGGTTATGGACCAGACAGTGAGATCTTCCTGGTATGCTCATTCTGAAGGAGTTCTGCTGGAAATACTCTGTAATGAGGATAATTAAAAAAAAAAAAAATGACAGTCAAGAAAATTTTGGAAATATCTTAATAGGAAATATTTGTACCAGTCCACACGGCCCGTCAAACATGCCAGGATTCGATATTTGGCTTGAATAAATCTTGCAGATGTGGATGACAAACAAATATATCCTTCCTTTAGTACCCACAATTAAAATGTTCTCATACTTGTGCACTGGTGAAACTCGTGTGACAGAGACGGTCATTAAGCATCCTTACGAGTGTGACAAAGAGACGGGAGAAGCGGACACCAAACAAATTTATAAATAAATAAATTCACCCAGGGTATTTATAAGTAAGATTTTATCTGTGGCTTCGTAAGTACGATACCATTAGTTGTAGAAATGGTACTTTAGTTTCTCAACCCAAAAGGGGAAGTGAACGAGTATAAAGCAAACTCAAAGATTAGAAGTCTTCCTTCTCAAATCTCTTCCACCCTCCTTCGTTTGCTGCAAGAGCTGCGCATACTAAGGTTAAAATTTCGCGGGCTCCAGATTAAGATCGAACCAAGAGTCCTCTTGTCCACAGTGTGATGCTTAACTCCTCGCTCCACAATAATGACGCATTTTTTAGAGTGTTGAGGACATCAGTCGCTGAAAATTTCTTGATTCACTGGGACTCATGAATCGGCTTAAATACTGAGATCTTGACTGATTTAGCAAAGCTGAAGAGCATCCACCCTAACCATGAATGAACATTCTCTCACCTGTAACCCATCAATGTCCAAGTCAGAGCTTTCCTGGAAGTGCCCATGAATGCGAAGCTTGTACAGAGTACGGAGCGCGGCGTGCAGCCAGTGAGCGAGGCCAGCAGTCACATGGTGGGGAAGTCAAGGAGGTTTCTTGGGAAGGGTTATCCGAACTCAGATGGGCAGCAGGAAAGTGATGAACATTGTATAAACAGAAGCATTAAAGACTTTCTCATGAAGACAGCAACAGAGAACTAAAGTAGTCAAAAATGCTTCATGTTTTTTTAAGAAATATTAAATAATTCACAATGATTTTTTTCACAATTCTGAATCCATTTTTCTCTATAAACTTATCCGATCGATTTGCTTAATTCAAAATAAACCATTTATTAATGTTGATAATAAGGTGGGATATGACTTTTTTTGTAAAATTTTGTCACAATTTACCGAGGAAAAAGTTTAAAGTTTCCAAGCTTACAAATATTGAGTTAAACTCAAAACTCGATTATTTTTTCTGTATATAACTTGGAAAATCAGAACAACTCACCATCCAATGCTACATTAACATCACAGTGTTTTACAACCAGAAAGCCAAGTAAAAACTAACAACACACTTCATTTGTAGTGTACTTGCTAAATTCATTTATGACGAGATTTATTGCACTGATGTCTTACCTTTATAAAAGGATGGTTGTATTACGAGGGGAATGAAAATATTTGTAGTTAATGATACAATATCTTGTGCATCTTGAAGATCGAGGGTATTGCAATGATGCTGCTTATACTGCGTACTAGCTAATCCGTCATCCATTACTCTTAGCAGCATGCGTGACAGCTAAGTTACAGCCGATAACCAAAAATACCTTGCGTCATTGACCAAGTCTAACTCAGTGGTCTCTCTCTCTGAGCTGTAATATGATACATATGACTATGTAGCATCGGAGTCCAAGTGAGTGTTCCCATCTAAGCTTGGCACATGGTACATTTCATATATATATTATGGTACAACTTAGTATGCATGGTGCATATTATCATGTACCAGTCCAGTCCAAGTGAGTAATTTCCCTCCGAGCTATAATATTTTTGGTATGCATAATCTGGACTGCAAACAAATGCATGGAGTTAAGCTTCGCGACGGCTTAGCGTTTGTAGTTTCAACATGAAATTGTTGACAAATCTTCCTGCCATTAGTTAGTGAGTGCCCCATATTCATTAAATTTACCAATATAC
This sequence comes from Platorchestia sp. MABIK, assembly GCA_014220935.1. Lineage (NCBI taxonomy): Eukaryota > Metazoa > Arthropoda > Malacostraca > Amphipoda > Talitridae > Platorchestia > Platorchestia sp. MABIK. The sequence continues at coordinate 87,094 of JACJUY010003247.1, read as the reverse complement.
ACAAAAGTATTGTGAAGAAATGAAGAAACAAGAAAAATCACGCAATTTTGCGCATAAAAACTCGATCATTTATTCCATGTAATAATTTTTAAAAACCCTTACATTGACCACAGAAACTTGGAGGCAAGAAAAAATGCTTCGGAAGTTATTTATGCTCTATACCCGTACAGTAACTATTTCAGAATAGTAGTTAAGAAGATATTTGTTACCACAAAGATGTGGGTATGGTTGAACACTCGCTCGAATATACAGGGTGTCCATAAAGTCGTGATGTAATTTGAAATTACTGTAGCTTTAAAACTGTACATGATAGAAACAATGTCTAAAAGGTATAGCAACAAGAAATTTTGATTTTTAAATTTATTAATTGCAGCCTTCTTAAGTTTCTACATGTGTGTAATCATTAGCTATGTATAGTTTTAAGTTCATTAAAAACATTTGCTAGTTAGTCAGCAGTAATGTCTGAGAAAAAAACAGTTAGTTTACCTTTCAAGTCTCAATGAACTCGGTCTTGTTGCGTACACTCTTATTTTGACATGGAGGCCATGAAAATGTGATTTGATAGATAAGATTCAAAGCCTTTAATATTATACAACATTTTTTTACAGTAAATTTTTTGAGCAGTTACTTTTCTAATTCAGTTTACAGATTGTTTCTATCCTGTATAGCTGTGAACCTACAGTAGTTTCAAATTGCACCGCGACTTTATGTACACCCTGTATTTTGTTTTTCTGTTTGTTTTAGGTTGGTCCGTCAGTGGGACTGTCTGTACTTAGTTTTCCAGTTTCGGGTGGTATCATAGTTACGTTTGTTTGTTGTTATCGGGTCAACTGATGCAGAGTAAATGGAGAANTTGCTAGTTAGTCAGCAGTAATGTCTGAGAAAAAAACAGTTAGTTTACCTTTCAAGTCTCAATGAACTCGGTCTTGTTGCGTACACTCTTATTTTCACATGGAGGCCATGAAAATGTGATTTGATAGATAAGATTCAAAGCCTTTAATATTATACAACTTTTTTTTACAGTAAATTTTTTGAACAGTGACTTTTCTAATTCAGTTTACAGATTGTTTCTATCCTGTATAGCTGTGAACCTACAGTAGTTTCAAATTGCACCGCAACTTTATGTACACCCTGTATTTTGTTTTTCTGTTTGTTTTAGGTTGGTCCGTCAGTGGGACTGGACTGTCTGTACTTAGTTTTCCAGCTTCGGGTGGTATCATAGTTACGTTTGTTTGTTGTTATCGGGTCAACTGATGCAGAGTAAATGGAGAATTTATTGCTAGGTTAGCCTACGCTGGGATGAGTTAGGTTAGCTTAGCCCTTTAAGTGGAAGCTAGTGCTTCCAGTTTAGGGTATCTTACACAGTTTTAAAGTAATTAAACGAGTGAGGGAATATTTTGAAGTGAATAACGAAATTAGGGTAATAAAAAGCATTCATGGAACTATTTTTTTAGACATTCCAGAAGCCTGCTCGCGTAAATTACCATTGATTACCTCCAAATTCACGCCACAGGGTCCGAGCAACATATTCAAAAACGTTTCTATTTAACTTGAGGAAGTTTTTTCTGACCTTCGTTCATTTTCTGATAGGTTCGGGCAAAAACTTATAAATGATTTCTTCGCAAATTCAAAAACCTTATTTTCAATGTCTAAAATTTCCCTCGCCAAGCATAAAACTTTAAAGATTCACGATTTTTAAAGTTAGAATAAAGAAGTTGGCGCTTGCTTAAAGCGAAAAACATCCACACTGGGACAATTTCATTGGATATTTCAGGGCACTGACAACTTTTTTCCTTGGATATTTTTCCTTAAACCATTTCCTTAAAGCCTAAACTTTATGAAATGATGGAAAATGTTTGATTATGGTGGAAGAGGTTAGGGTTATATTGGTTAGGTTAAGACTTTAGGTTACGTATTGAAAGGAGAGAATAGGTATAAGTTAGGTCAGGTAGGGTAAGAAAAAATTAGGGTAAGTTCGGCTGTTTAAACTAAGAAAGTAATCGGTAATTTTCGTTTCCTGTTCATAAAAATAACCTTAATATTTACGTATAATTAACAGCTATAGACCAAAGCAGAGGCAAATGCATGACGTTTGGCAAGTTGTCTTTCAAAAATGACCAATGACGACGTTGACACTGATAATCTCTCGAACTCAAACTTGCACGTCGACCTTACGACTTCCGAATTTATTCCTATTTCGATAATTTACGGTCGTCAGTTGATCAAGGTCATGCTTCTCTGTCTCATTCGTTGCACAACGGCAGTATCGTTGTAAAACTTTTGCGCGTGAGAAATGGAATTCACAATTTCGTTCTGTGAAGATTTGCGCGTCATTCAAATTGGGCATTTTACTCTGAATCCACAGCAAGTTTCTGTTCAAATATTTTAAATTTTGAATTTATTTCAGAGAGATTATATTTCTGCATCAGGAATCTCATATCCTCGCCAAAAAGTAAATGAGCAATATATTCATCTCTTAGCTGTTCCTGAGCTTTTATTTTTTCGTTTTGAGCACGCTTGTTCTCGCCGTTATTGGATTGGCTTGACTTCAACACAATTTGCGATATAGTGTACTCCCACACATTGCTGTTGAATTGAGATAATTTTATATTTTTTCGTTTTAAAATTTACCTTTTTTGGATGAAAATTAATTGGACCAAACGCAGTTCGGACCGCAAGATAAGAATTATGAAACGCGAATGAAAATTTTCTGTTTGCTGCTAAAGAGCGGCCCGAGGACATTACTGAAACGCTTTCCCATAAATTATTAACAAGAGTTGCAATTCTTAGCAGCACCCTCTAAAACCCTAAGCGGAAAAATTTCCTTATGCTGTTCTAAATTTTGTGAGAACATCACGTAACGTAAAATTGGGTGGGAAATTGGGGTAGCACTCACACCCCAATTTTCATCCCCCTCTACCGCTCTTCGTGTCAATTTTGCTTTTCACAAAAAGAAAGCTTTCTGATGACTTTCTAGGTGAAATTTGTTTTATTATAGCGCAATATTTTTCTATTTGTTTTAATATTCAGACTGAGTGATTAAACCATATTCTGATGTACTTTGTTTCATCCATTTCCTACAAAATGTGAAGTGGAGCAATGTTTGTTTTCGTGTCTTTGAGTCGAATATTTTTCACAAAAATTACGCTGGTACGGCAATTGCGTTGGACTCCTGTACGCATTTTGCGCATTAGTACGCGGACGCGAGTAACCTAAAGCACGAATGATTGCATTGCTTAGAGTCGTACTGTAACTGAGATAAGTAAGAGTAGCACACCTCTCCTGGCGCCTTGTGAATGAGCGGACTGTTTTCAGGTTGTCGACACCGGGGAGTTGGGTTCGTTTCTTGACTTACGGCGGCAGCTTGGTGAGAGAGCCTTTGTGCCTCGCTCTCTCGTGAGAACATTACTGCTTTCATGTAGAGATGCTACTGCGGCTCAATAACACTCGTACTGAAATGCGATATTTGGTTGTGAATAATTAAATTTATGTGCTGTGTCTAAACGTTATATTTTTAAGTAAAGGCAAGGATTCAACTGTTTCACCCTTAGAAAATTTTGAAGCGCAGATTCTTTTCGCTATGACGAAATTGAGTGTTAGCAATTTCAAAGTGAGAACAATTTTTGTGTCAACTCCTTTAGAACGGATTGCTAATTTGAAGTTGTACGATGATCACTAATCACCTTTGTACTCTAAATGGGCTGCAAAATTTGATCCATGAATACAAACTCTTCAACTGTTCTTCAGCTCAAGTAAAATGTCAATGGAAGAGTTAGCCAGGCAAAAAACTCGGCATAAAACAAAATTATACGGTATAAACCTTCTCATTTAACGGGTAAAAATAAATGTGTAGGCTCGTTAACAATTCCCGTATCGGTATTCGTAAGTGATCAGGGGGAGTGGCTAGGGATTGCAGAGAGTGGAGACAAGAGAACGGTAGAACACTTATGATAGATTTTGCCGAGGTTGAGTGTAATGGATCTTGGTGCGTTATCCCACCGAGTTGCCATCCATTGCAATGGACGTCTTCCTCCTTTGCCGTCGTTGTAATGGATGTTCGCTGGTGCATGTTTTAGTATCGTTTTAATCGTGACATTTCTATTCGCCACTTTCATATATTTTCTACTCTTTATTAATCATGATATAGTATTATTCTAGCTGCCACCATTCCCTTAAAGGGAATATTTTCTATATGATTAATATTAAATTAAATGATACATTTTCAGATTCTTCGGTAACGTGTTTCGCGGTAATATATTTCAAACGATCATCTTTCTTTCCTCCTTACTCACCTCACTGCAAAAGGGTAAATAAAAGGCATCTTTAAATGAAAAGGGAAAATAAATATTTGAATGTTGTCAACTCCATGACAGAATACGCATCCTACATACTTGGAAGTTTGAATCAAGAGCATCTAGATAGGCATTATAAGAGGGGAATACTTATCTGGTTTGTGAATAAATGTTGACAGGCTGATCTCTCGCACCCGGTCCACAGTCTCAGCGTCATGTTTGACAGGTGACGGTTGAGGTTAGGCTCGATGGCACAATATGGTCACTTTTGAATAGCGAAGGCGTGCTAACGTTGGTTATTTATTGCTGAGGGCGCGAATATGTTAATTGATATTCAAGTGGGCGTAGTAAGTTTCGTGATTTATCTTTAATCGCAAGAGGTATGCCCTCAGTCCTAGCTGGACCGAGGCAATTCGCGTTCACCCTTGTTTCTCGCTTGCTCGCCCGTCCTCTACTGAGTACTCCCTCGAATCGCAACCGCCTCAGTCGGCGCTCCTTCCTGAGATGCTAATTAGTAATTTTGATATTGGCGTTCTAGAGTACAAACAGGAGCTACTTCCTAAACAATTCAAATACATGGGTAATTAATTCTATAAATATAGTTATACTAAAATCCCCATTTAAAAAATATTAAAAATTTGGAAATACAACATGTAATCGCACGTCGATGTTCCTGGCATTTCTGTTGGCGTCTTCGCGTCGTATCGGTGTTCGGTGTCCTGACGAGACGATCCTTCTAGAATGTATAGATGTGATGATATTCTCGCAGACTCAGACTTACTTAGCTCTTTTAGAACTTTTCTGGAATGAAATGCTGGCCAGTCACCTCCTCCAGTTCTTAGCGTTGTTTCCTATATTCTTTGATCATAGATCATAGACAGTTATACTGAAGAGTATAACAGAGAAATGCCAAACAAATGTAAATGTTTGAACTTATCAATGGTATATGATTGGCAATGAAAATTGCCGAATTAAGGTAATTGGATGCTTTTAACAGAGAAGGAGTGGAACCCTGTATTAAAAGATACCCATGGAGCGCATGCGGCAAAGTTTAGGCAAGAAGATACTACACGCTGAATGAACAGATGAAGTACAGAGAAGACTTGCGTACTTAGAGTACTATAAGTTTTCTCGAACGGATGACATGGAAAATAGCCAGTGGTAATTATTGAGTGCTTGAAAATTATTTGAGAGCATAGCTGAAATTTTTTCAAATCGAGTAGAGTGTACTTCTCTTTCATATGAGGTTCTGCGGGTTTAGAAGTTACTTGGAAGCTTGTGAAAGAAAAACAATTTATGAAGAATTGCTTCTGATAAATGGAACTCCAACTGGGTCTAGAGGAGAGCTATGTTGAAACCATTGTTCTCTAGAGTACTCAGGGCTCGTGAAGAAGACAATTGCTTGGGAAATTTTCACTTTTTCATTGGATAGCAGCAATGTATTTCGAGAGTAAGCAAGGTGTTTTCTCTGTAGGGCAGAAACTGTGCATTTTTTATTTCTTAATTCAATTAGAAAAGGAAATGGAGCACAGGAAGTTAGTATTTCTTTTCATTGGGCTAATAACAGTCGTAATCTGACTCTATAGCAATCAGATACTTCAAATTCCTTCGCGTGCCACCGTTTTCTTTGAAGTACTTTTGCCGCAATGTGTTCAATGGAGTTTCCGTTGACTGACGGACTTCCGCTGTTATACGCCGTGGAAATTTGATGTTGGAAATCTCTCAAACTTATGTTAACATTAGTATTAAATATTCGCTGCGAACATTCATTACTATGTAGACTGTTAACACTGAACGCTCATTTGCATAAAAGCAGCTCTCGCTCGACGAAGTCGACGCACATGTCGCTGACTCCACACCTGACCTAACCTAACCTAGAAACGGACGAAGAAAGTGTCCAACGTCTTCCATCTCCACCTGAGAGAAAGAGAAAACAAAAGGCTACTACGGACTTCATTGCAATAGGCTGGTCCACACCTCCTACTTCATGGGAAGTGATGACTGGTGTAAAAGATGCCTGCACGTGGAGATAGGCTTCATGCTATGCATGAAACGATGAATGTAGTCAGACGATTATTCTTATTTCTTATTTCATTTTCTGAACTCACTCAGTGACTCAGTGCTCGTAAAGCTCCGTCGTGAAGTTCCACTCATAACCTTCGTGTGACTGAATTCCACCTGTGATCTTTTTGACGATAATATTTTTAAGTCACCTCAGCTCCAAAATTATTCCTTTTCGACAAAAGCTGTAGGCCCCTTTTTGGGATCAAAAGCCTAAAATTTCGTTCTCTTTTATAACGTGATATTTGTTATATATACTCTTCTCTTTTGTAATATGCGTTTAATCTTCTAAGTTTTACTCTTTGCTTCCAGTTCGCTGAACAGCGTGATATTTGACTTTTCTGATGGCGCGGGTGGGAGAGCGACCGCTGCTTTTTTGGGAAAAATCCTCATTTGCAGGTCTGCGGCCATACAACGCGATAGTGAATTACGAAGGATGATTGAAAGGTCTTTCGATAGTAATTCCAGTAAACAATCAGCAGTGAAAAAAAAGTAAAAAGTCTTTGTGCAATTGTAGTAAACTTTAGTTTCTGGGATGTATGTCGTTGGAGAGTTTGTTCAAACGAGCTTCGAGTGTTCCTTCCATGTCACACTAACTCTGACAGGCCTGACACAATCATGTAAATCCCTCCTCCCATTAAAGCAAAGATCGACGTGAGATAATGTGTATTAGCTCACTAGTCCTGTTTTAAGTAATGTACCGAGAAGATGCTGTTCATGTATAATGGTGTAACATTATCGGCTAAGAAATTCTTAGAGTTTCTATCAACAACACAGTAGGTGCCTGTTCTTTGTCACCATAACTGCATCTGACGTACATGATATCCCACGAAAAGAAACGCAAGCTTCAAACGGAAATAACTTAATTGCCTTTTTTTGCACTTAGTATGAAATATTTTGTTCGTTAATTCTTTTCTTTACTTGAAAGAATGTTTTTCGAATTGCAAACCACTAAGGGACATCGTTTGATAAGTGGTTTGCTTAGTGGCGTCATCGTTTGAAGAGAGAACTTGAAATATTGTTAGCAAATGTCAAAGGGAGACAGCTGAATTTATTTATAAGGCATTCAAATTATTTTTGCCAAAATAAGGATTATTTTTCCACCACATCATCATTGAACAGTTCCGTCCCTTTTTCCTACATCAGTCTCACTATTTTCCACACAGCTCTGAGCTTCAGACCAATTTCATATTGACTATCTACACTTAAAGCAATTCCTGCAGCAATTTAACGATTTGAAAAGCATTTTCTCACTTATAGATAATGTTGGTGAACCAAGTGCCACACCACGTGCGAAAGTACTGGAGCGTGATTTAATAATAAAAATTTAACGATGGGTTCCCATATTCTAAGTTGCATTTCCGTCTCGTGCGACGCTAAGGTGACGTAGGAACTAAGTGAGTTTGTATGAGCACTTCAAATGACAGTGAGATATCAAATTTATTCGACTTTTATATGCCACTTCTGTAGTATTGGAATTTATTCAACGTGCCTGCAATGCTGGTCTAAAGAAATGAAATATCTTAAGAAACCTCAAGGTGTGACCTATCTAATGGCATGGGAGGGATAGCGACCGTTGTTTTTTTGGTAAAATCCTCATTTGCAGGTTTGCGGTCACAATTTTTACGGCATTTCTTGCTACAAAAATTGAAAACCGGAGTTTTTTCTTACACTGAAAGTTTGATTCGATCCATCATCATTACATGAACGCCAGTCAGTTGTAAGGCGTCAAAGCCGGCGAGGCAGTACAAAACGGAGGCCACTGAGGAGCAGCGAGTAAAAGATCCTTCTCACCGAGCTCCGGAGGCTCACTGAAGCTTTGTGTGTTACAGAACATTGGTGCTTTGCGGTTTCTAGCGCACGATGTCTTCACAAGCTCTCCCAATTTGCCTGCGGCTTACTCGACAAACCTATTCATAAAATTCCGTGTGTAGCTTTTTTTTGCGTTCAAAATATCCAGATTTTTTAGGCTGCTTCAAAATAAGTTCATTTTAGAAGAATTGGTTCTATACAACTTCATAAAAGGTGTATTGAGCCTTTCCTATGATTGAATATTTATTTATTCTCTCTCATTCTACTATGTTTTAACTCTTTTTAACTTTTTAAGATTGAAATTTTTTTTTAACAGTAGCGTATTTGTTGTTGCAATAGCATCTTACTGTTATAGTGATTAATTTTGCAATATAAGCGTATGCTTCGCATTAATGATTAATTCGTAACTACTATCAAGCGTATCGATTTTGATACGTTTAAATGAAAGTAATTTTTTTTATAAAGCTTGCGTTGAGAGGTAAAAATTGAGGAAGAAGTTGATGTTACAGCTTGATTTGCTTAGTTGTAGGTTGGGCAAAGTCGCGTATGGTTTTGAGTTGAAAGTTCCAAACCAAAAAATTAAGTAAGCTAAAAAATATGAAAATAGGCATGTAATCTTAACGAAAGATAATGGTTATTACTATTATTTTTGTTACACGATGAAGAACGTATGAAAGTTTTAGGAATTTGTCGTTGAAGTTGAACATTCCGTTTGCTACTATCTATTCAATGATAATGAAATATGTAAATTAATGAATTGAGAAAACTGAATTAAGTTTAACGCACTAAGTATGATTTGTCTTAGATCGTCAAGAAAAGTAGAACGATCTATCGAAAAATTTCTATGACGTCTGTGACCACTTGTGAGAAGTTGCAAGGACATTTTTTATCATCAGCCTTAAGTGCGGGCTATGAGCGATTAATTAGGTACGTATGAACTGAAATCGCGCTCTGCGAGGGAAACGCAACTGTTGTCCAGACGACTTGCGAATTATTGGTTTAAATTTATTCTTGACCACAAGACTACGCCTTAATCATTGTGAAAGAACGTTTCATGCACAAAGGAAACTAGATTTGTGTTATTTAGACTCAATTGAAGGAAACATGTTGGAAGGTAAAATTATGCTGCCTTCTCACCGAGGCCGAACACTATTCCTAGCATAGAATTTGAAGTGGTGTTGACCTACTGGTTTAGAGGTATTTTACTGCTAATGGACCACGCTGTCTGCATGTACAAATGGTTAAATGATGTGATTTACTTAGATATTTTGAACACAAATTTGCATATTTTAGGGGCAAGACAGCTTTTCAGAAGAATGGATCTGCCAACAAGATAACAACTCTAAAACACATCGAAGTCTACAAAGAAATAATTTACTGGTCATTATGTAAAGCAACTAGCATGGCCAAGTCATTCTTAGGATTTAAACTCAGTTAAAAACTTGTGGCTTTGTTGAAAAATTAGGGCTTATCCCATAGCTCCTAAATGCTTTCAAGATCTGAATAAATCATGCGAAGAAGAATGGGATAAAATTTCACTAAAAACTTGCTCGTCAGTGATTGTCGAAAAACATGAAAATATTCTTTGCCGTTGAATTGAATAAAGGTTATGCTGCTGAGTGCTAAATGCGAATTCTTTACTAATGTTATTTTAAACGAACGTTTTTCCCCCTCACCTTGTAACAATGTAAATTATTTCATGAATAGCTAAGTATTCTTAATTTCTGGCGTTTGTTCTTATTCAATGCCCATCAAAATTTATATGGTATTGAAATGTTTCGTTTTGGTTCGTGCAAATTTGTTTACTCAAGAATTTGTTTGGTGTACAAATATATGTTTTCCCGCCTGTAGGTGTGCCATACCGTCTATGACACAAAAAAGTGTCGCGTGATACATTTATGACCTACTTTTGTGCGTCCGTTTGGAATATATTTACACACACAAAAGTGGGTCGAACATGCGTCTTATTTTTTCTTTGTGCACTCAATTATTGTATAAAAAATTTCGAGAGCAGTATTTTCCCAGATGATTATTTTTTAACACAATTAAAATGCTATGCACGAACAGTATCACATAATATTATGTTAATTTTATTTTGAAGCGCCATTTATTTAAGCGCTTCATGTGTTGACGTAAGATAAAAAACTATCGATTGTTCATGAAACATTGTCTTGAAAATAAGTAAAGCATTGTTATCGTAATGTTTCCTGAATACTGTACTGAAAACATATACTGAATCGAGAAAAATACTACTGCCGATAAATAGAAAAAGGCAAAGGTACAAAAACATACGTTTTCATAGGTACAAAAGCATAGGTATGCAATTTTTCAGGTGGAGTAGTTTGCTGCAAAATCAATCGCTTCAATTACGGCTTTTCAACGTTTGAGCATGAAATAAGTCAATTGGGTTGAATTGTCTGTTGAATTTACTTACACATTTCGTCTAATCAATTAAACTCCGTTTATATTTCAGGCTAGTGAACTTTTCAGACGTTTTCTTGAAGTCTGCCCACATCAGTTAAACAATAATATTTAGGTCGGGAGACTGAGCTGATCAGTTCCAAAAGTAAAACAACATCTAATCTCATGCCCTGCGGAATGTGCGTTTTTTACCTTTTTATGGTGCTGAAAAAGTTACTGTTCATTGTTCTTATCTAACAAAGGCACCTTGTTATCTCAAGTATGTTTTCAAATGCAAGTGCCGATTTATTATGCCTTGAATGAGACTTAAAAGACCTGTCCCAGCAGAATCGACGGCGCCTGAAACGATATTACTTTCGCCAAGTTTTGCTGTAGGAATTTCGTATTTGAGTTCAAACCTATTATCAGTTGGGTATTTTGCTCAGTAGAATCAAAGACATTATGCTTCAATTTATCACTTCAGACAACTCTGCTAGGTATCGTAGTCGAGCACTTACGGAAGTTTCGGTCACAGTGGCCGAGGGGTTGAGTGCGCGCTCCTTTCACGGGACGAGTCGCTAGTTCGAATCCCATCCCATCAGTACCTTCCACTGATTCTCCACGTCAGGAAAATGGAGTCAGCCATATTTTTTCATTGTTCCAAGGTGTTGGAAATGGGTACCAACTTGATTTGGGGTAACCGTCTTTGAGTCCCCTGTCAGTTAGAAACATTTGTAAAACCGATGTACAAGATGATAAGTACCAGGCTTTATTGGAATAAAACATCCTTTCCTTCCTTCCACTCATTGTTCACAAATCCATTGATAACTATCAGAGTTCAATGCTTTTTCTCGGGTCTTCTTCCTAACTCTCCTACTTTGTGACGACGAATTTTAACTATGTGTGGTGATGGATTTGGGCCTTGCAGCTCATCAATTTCACGTTTTTTCACTATTTCTGTGCTATGAGCCCTAGATTTAGTTAAGACAGGCGTTTCATACATATTTTGATCGACTAAACAATCAGCCAGTCGTGGTCTACATCCATCGTTCTTTTACGAGTATTCTTCGTTATGGTTTCCGATGTTTCTGTAATTTTACAAATAAAGAAATTGATCAATTGAAATGCTTCACCAAATGAACCATACACATCCCAGCTTTTCTTTCTTGTGCGGGGATTTTTTGCCCCGGATAAACAATAGTTTCCACCCCATAGCTTCATCCATTACCTGAATGATGTTTTCTGGATAAATTTGTTAGAAAAACACTGAAAAATGTGGCTTAGGAACTGTGATTTGATTTCATATTATGTTGTTTATGAGAAATAGCTTTGCAAATGATATCATCGAGGTAATTTTCGAATATTAAGCTATGCATTGCATTCAATTCTTCAGTGCTGTTTCTTATCTTGTAAATAAATTATATCATTGTTGATCTTAAATGTTCAGTAGAAGTTATACATTTGTAAAGATGTAATTATGCGCGCACGAAACCGTATAATATTTCGCACAAAATTATTTCAACATTTAAATTGTTATATTTATTGTGTCTTTTTGTGTAAATTAAACGTTATCATAATTTACCTGGTTTGTACATGAGAGCGACATTGTGTCACTCTTTTTCCGAGATTTGTTTGTGACTCACAAACATATAACTCACAAGTGTCAGAGATAATTGCATTGTACAGTAATTGAGAATTATTGGTGGATTTTTAGTATGTCATCAAAAAAGTGACAGCGTTTCAGTGTTACTGATTTACAGAGAAAAACTGGTCATCGAAGTTTTCCCACAGACTTCATTGGTGAACATGTCTTGTCTCATTAATTTCGTGCTTGTTTCGTAAACTAAACACTAGATCATTTTACTTAACGCTGCATTTTTTTTACCGATTCAGTGACCGATTTGTTAAGATTATTGATGCTCAAGATTATCAGTATTTGATATTTCTGTATGTTTATATACAATCTGTTGCATTTATAATATCTCTGTTTTTTGTTACTGTTCTTTACAAGGTTACGTTTTCGAGTCATCTAAATTGTGTTCGAACGAAGTTTCTCAAGACGACTTCTTTTGTTTCGTTTGTCGGATTTTACGTACTAAATTAAATTTTGCAGAACAGCGAAACGATGCAATTGTTCTACATCAATTACGAATACCCATGGCTGAATTAAACTTACCTTAATGTATAAACATTCGTCTACATTCCACACAAGATGTGGCAGAATGACTGAACTGAAAACAAAATTTTTTAGTCGCTTTTTGCATGAAAATATATTGAAAGTAAAGCAGAAGGTAAAGAATACGGGTCCGGGAATACGGAAATGTTTTTCTACTACTGCATATCACTCATTTGCTATGAACATGAGCTTTTATATTATTTGTTTGAGTTGTGTGCAGCATGCACTCATTTGGTGAGGTCAGCAAAAAGACGACCTTTTCATTTGCCTTGAGTGAGATGTAACTTCCTGTTCGCTTCATTTGGGTCATTTCAGTTTCCTTGTTGCTTATTGACCTCAATTCTTGTGTCGTGCAGATCGGTTCCTTGGAGAACTATTTTCTGTTCGAACATCCGCACGTGCACAAGCGCTCGCTGGAGACCTCCGACCACCACTGCGCCAGCCTGAGCGAGCACCCTCACGTGAGTACACCGCGGCGGGTGTTCAACGCGGTGTTTCAGCCTCGGAGTTATTGGTTCACCTAAGTATTCGCTGATAGCCGTATAATCCTAAATTAAATTTGTAATAGGCCTAAAATTCTTCTGAATAACGTTATCCATCAACTCACTAATATCTTAATACAGTGAAATATTAAATGCACCCGAGCATTCTGTTTTAAAAATCTTAGTTCATTTTGGTGAATATTTTGAATCGTGCGCCAACCCACGACGCACCGTAAAAAAGCGAGGAGACATTCAATGCCTCCTATTGAGGTCAAGGGGGCCTGGCTGCTCCGGGTGAGCGCTCGGGAATCATTAAATGGATGATCGATTCGTTGTATCTGTGTAGATTATTCTCACTCCATGGCTTATAACGGTAGAATATACTTGTTTTTAAAAATTTTTCAATATATGAATCACAACTGAGCCAACAAAAGAAGTATAAAGTAAAATAAGCTACAGTCTCTTTTTTCTCTTACAAATTGTCAGGGTTACTTTCCTTAAAATTTACAACGCTAAATTATTCCACAATCCTTGAATACTGAAATGTATACACGACTACCACATTTCAGCGTTTAAGATAAGCTGAAAAATTTAAATCATGAAGTTTGAGCTCATAATTTATTTCACGAATCCTAGAGTTGAAATTTTACTAAATTCGAAGTTTGACATGTCGATAAGCAAGGCAGCGTCATTTGATCTTTTAGAAATTACGTGGACACAATCTGATTATTTCTGACACACAACTGACCAATGGTACGAATATCGTCCGGGGCCGTCGGTGGTGGAGTGAAGTGAGAGGGCGGAGAGAGCACGAAGTGAGGTCTCTTCCTTCAGTCACGCAGTAGGCGCGCGGTGACGCGATCGCGTCTTCTGGAGATGAGCGATAGCTCGTCCTCACGCTCTCTCCGTCTCTTGTCAGCCAGGGAACAAAGCGAAGCTCACCAAATCGACTCGCTGTGTAAAATTTCGAACTTAAATTCATGCCAAATTTTAAGTTAAGACAGTTTAAGACAGTTTTCTACTGTCATCACTACCCATTTCAAATTGCAGAATTTAAACGAAGTCCATTAAATTTTGCAAGAAAAATACTGACGCAAACAGAATGATCATGATTCTGCCTTGGCTATACTCTGAAGTTCTTTTATGCGACATATATAATCATTGTTAGATTTGTTCTATCGAATTATTCGTCAGAATCTTAGGAATATGTACAGTTAGAATTTTAGGGCGCCATATTTCTCATTGTTACTGCGACCACATACTGTGAATATTGCATCTGTCCCATATATGGGCCAATTCATGATCTAGTTATGCGAGCCTGAGATATAAGTTCAAATTGAAAATTTTATCATAGATTTTAACAGTTATTTCTTAAGGTTATCGTTTTCTTTTCTTAATATCCTGTACAGAGCTAGATGGCATTTCTTCTGAATGATCATTTTTTATTCTATTTAGACTCAAAATCAGGCATTAAAAACATTATACATTGGAAAAAAAATTATCCTAATCTCTTCGTTGCATGCAACACCTAATTGGCGGCTCGAAATACCAGTTTGAATAGTTATGTGAGGTCAGTCCTTGACCAGTCTCACCCCAATCCGTTTTGATTTCCGTTAACAGAATTCTAATTAGAAGAGCTTTGAGGTCACAAAATCAGGTTACACAGGATCGCGGGATTCTCCCCTCACTTCTCTTGAGAGCGTTTAGCTCTGTGATGATGGTAAAATATATTTAAAACCCTTGAGTTTAGCCTCACGCTCAGTATAGAGTTGACTACCTTGAAAAATGGTATGCGATAGCAACAACGCTGCCTCCGAAGACAGCGGCGCCGTCTGACCTGCTATAGCAACAGTGTATTCTTAGGACGAATATTCGTTACCTCTATGTATTGCAGATCTCATTCAAAGAAACATTCTATGCACACTTTCGTAGCAACATTATCAACTTTCTTACGTGGTGCAATACGTGAGTAAAAAATACTGCGTTTTTTTTGTTCTTTGACACCAGATAAAAAAAGTGATTTGGTTAGAAATTTAATCTTCCTGTTTATGAGCTGTAGCCTTAGAAATGCCTTGTTTCTGAGATCTTACGTGCTCAGGCAGTAAATTGCACAAATAGTTACGACACCTTTTGAATGATTTAGTTTATAAATTTTGATTTGTTCATATTTTTAACAACAATCTGAAACTAATGTGTCTTTGAATAGAGGTTTCATTTACTCATATTTGAAAGCTTGCATTAGAAGAATTGGAGTAAATTACATAATAGACACGCAATTAAGAGGTGCCCATGTTCCCTAAAGAATTCCCTTGAGAATACACGGCGTCAAGCGATATTGTGCGAGTCTGTACTTCAAACATTCACTGAATTTATCATCTTATCTCACCTAATAACACCCTTGGTGTGTTTATTTATTTGTTTGGTGTCCGCTTCTTCTGTCTCTTTGTCACGCTCTTAAGGATGCCTAAATGACTGTATCTGTGATACGAGTTTCACCATTTAGCAAATACAAGAATATTTTAATCGCGGGTATTATTATGATAGGTATATTTGTCTGTCTTAAGACTTTTTTTAAAGGAAACTATCGAATCCCGTAATTTTTCAATGGAAACCACAGAAAAAATTCTTCTCAACAATTACTTTGTTACTTCTAGGAATTTTTTCTATCTTGGTCATCCGACAGTAATAAGAAAGTGAAGTATTAGGTTGAAAAACTAATGGGACAAATTTAGATAAGAAAATACGGAGATGAAGAGAAAACCCTCTCTAAAGGACAATGAATGGCAAAGAATCACCAACCTTTCAGCTGATGGTAAAACAAGAGCAGTTACTGACGTAGAAAGAGACGTGAAGAAGGAAGTGAGAACCATCGAGAGAGCAATTGAAAATGTCTGCCGGAAAACTCGCAGTGATGAGGGCAAATCATTAATGAAGGCAATGCGAGAAGAAATACGTGTGGCTGCGAAAACAACACTTGAAAGCAGTAAGGCTACCATTCAAGAAGCAATGGTAACCGAAGTTCGCGTGAACCTCGCTGAAGAATTGTGAGGATGTTGTCGCGAAAATGCTGCTCAACCTCCTCCAACGAAAACACTAGGTTGGATTTTCGATGTCCACACTATTCCTCCTAGACTCAGACGCAGCAGGGAGGCGAAGGCGTAATGTTCTGGGCTGCCACTGTCGGAGACAGGATAGTTGAACCATTTCGGGTTCCAGAAACAGTAACGCTGAACTCACTGTCATACCTAGGTTTTTTGAAATTACATTCATCCTTTTGTATCGGTCCCAAAACAGGATTTTCAAGCAAGTACAAGTGTTTTTTTGGATGATAATGCTCCCAGTTTTGCTTCAAAGCTTACAAAGGAATGTTTAGCCATCATAAATATTGTAGGAGAATTACTATTGGAGTGGCTTCCATCCTCACCGGACTTCAAATGCATTTTGAAACTTTACAGCATCATCAAATCTGAGACATACCTAGTAGGCAGTGTACAAACAAATATGAACACTCGAATGAAATTTCAGGAATTCGCAGAAACATTATTGGCTTGATTGTATCAAAATTGACCGCATCAATGGATGTGAATGTTCTTGAGGAAAAAGAAGCCAATGTTCATGCGCAGCCTTTTCTCGTACTCTAGATACGTTAGTGTATAAGTTCCAGTTAATTACAGTTAGCGACGAAATTATTCGTACACCCCTCGTCTTTCAAAACTTTCTAGAATTACTCAAAAACTATCGTTGCCCCAGGCATAAGATTTTCACAAGGTGTGAAGCATATATTAGTGACAATAGTACAAAGATTCTAAAATAATATTTTATTTTTGAAAGATTTAACAAGCTGAACTTCAGAAACACGATAAGACAAAATTATTCACACAGTGAGTAGTATTACACTTTATTGAGGTGAATGTACCATTTGAGTACATTTTTAATAATCAATAGCGTGACCTTTCATCTCCATCACATTTAAAAGCCTTTTATTATAGTTTTTGACAAGCTTTTCCGTAGTTTCAGATGAAATATTGTTCCATTCTTCAATAGCGAAGCGTTTCAGTTCCTGAAGATTCTTTGGAGCTCTCTTGTTGATGTTGACTTCTAATTCCTTCCACAAATTTTCAATGGGATTGAGATCAGGACTCATCGAAGGCCATGGCAGCCCATTTATCTTATTTCTTTGGAGCCAGCTAGTTCTAGACTTGGCCGTGTGCTTTGGGTCATTGTCTTGCTGAAATACCCACCGCCTTTGCCTGTTTCCTAATACTCGTTATTGATCAAAATTGCTTCTTTTCATATTACTGCTTCACGCTTTGAAATGTTATCTATTGTCAAACCCATTAGTTCCACGAATTCATTTTGTGTTATTCATGTTCTTCAATACAAATATTTATGTTACGTCAAACACTGGCTTTAATTACCCCTCAATATTTGTGAAAGTGGGATCCTTTTTTTAAACAGTAATTGATTGAATGTTGTCACTGCTTGAGAGCAGAGCGATTTTTTAATAATTTCGTACATTCCTCTCGGTGGGTCTTTACCTTAATAACGGAGAACCTTTACAATTCACTTTAATTCTGCAGATGAGCTAAACAAGTCGATTTTTTTCTATTAAGGTCTAGAGAAATTTCAACTCAATATCCTTTTAAAAAGTAAGCCCAGAGCACAAATTATGAAGAATGAAAAATTGATTTCTCTGAAAATTTATTTCCAGTCGAAGATATCAGGTCGGTAGGTATAGGTGCAGTGCAATAGAGGAAGTATGCCGTACTTTTCTGATGAATCCGAACAAATTTTAAAAAACACTCGTGATTCTGATCCTTCTAGAAGTTAGCAACACCGAAGTGAATTAGTTATGCTTAGTTATCTTGGAAGCCGGCAATTATCTTTTAAAGTTCGTTGCATCACCATTACACATTAGAGCAGTGAAAACGTTAAACACATGTGAACTTCGACGCGCGGCCGAAGCCCAGCGTTTAAGGGGAGCTACTACCCTGTACTTGACCTAGTTTACCGAATTTTTCAAATTTCACTGTTCACGTTTCTATTGCATCTAGAAGAACGAAAATGAATACAGATTTGTAAAATCGAATTTTTAACACATTTTCTTCTATGAAAATTTTTGATTTTCTCAATAGAAAGACGTTATTGTGCGAACATAAGAAAAAATATTTATGCTTGCGCAAAACTTTTCCCACTCTACAATTTTTACGTAGAAGCGCGATTGTGGTCTCATTCGACGCGGAAGGACTGAAGGAACCTCGTAAAGAAGGATTTTTTTTTCAATTTCGAACTAGAAAAAAGTTCTTGTTACACATGTCTAACAATTACGATTTTCTATTGCGAAAATCGAATATTTTCATAGAAGCAAATGTTTCCAGAATTCAATTTTACATAACTGTATTCATTTTCGTTCCTCTAGATGCAATAGAAACGTGAAAAGTGAAATTTGAAAAATTCGGTATATAAGGTCAAGTACAGGGTAGTAGCTCCCCTTGATGCAAAATCCCTCCAGTATCCTAGACAGACAGTTTACGAGGTTTGTAAGAGAGCGATCCACACGCCAAGAAAAGATCAATTTTGCAAATCTCGCTGCCCAGTCGGCTTCCTCCCCCTAAAAAAAATTTCAATGCCATTCCGACAGTGCCATTATCGACTTTGACTAAAAGGCTCATCAGCATCACTACAATTCATAAAGTGATAAAATAAACCTTCGCCTAACCTCT
>JACJUY010003247.1:1387-60282 GCA_014220935.1 Platorchestia sp. MABIK | reverse complement strand
TGAAATGAAAGTTTTAATCATTTTATGAATGGTTGCGAAACTAATAAATAAATGAAATAACAAAAAAACAGTTGTTTCAGAACAAAATAAATAGGCATATTACACTTCATTAAATGAAGCTACCGAGCAACTTTTATCATTATCATTACAGTATTACTACAGTTTCAAACCAGAATAATCAAGGAGGGTAAAAACATCATTCATGAAGTCTTCTTTATAAAAATAGAGCTTTCGAGTAAAAACTATACTCATCTTCAGTATCTGGAACAACAATAAACATTCACAAATTATAGCAGCAGGGTATATAAACATTGAAAACGTAATACAAGATGAAATGGGAGTCCTAATTTAAAATATACAGAGGTGCAGACGAATCTGCTTCATTTAACGTAGGCCTAGTATGGTGAATGAGTATACTTTCTAACAAACGAATATCTAGTTCATTGCTATGGCCTATAATTTCGAAACAATTTTCAGTGATTGGGTGGTCAGCTGCATGCGAGTGGTCTTTTATACTGCTGTGCAAAGTGTTGGTGGTAGCTCTCCCAGTACGCACTGACACCCCTCTATGCTCTGCTATGCGCGTCACCAAGTGGCGAGTCGTCTCCCCACAATATGTAGCATCACACTGGCCACACTTATATTTATCGACGACGCAGTTTCAAACGACGCAGTTTCGCAGTTTCAAACCTTTCAAGATTTTTCTTTTATTTTTAATCGGAATGTTGTAACTGAAATAGAAAGTTTGCTGCTCATCCGAATATTATCGTAACAAGGCCTGATTTCATTTCAGTTGGCAGTTCGTAGCTTTGATCGTTCTGTATTTTAGTTGTATTTATCCGTACTTTTCTGCTCAGATTTATTTTACTGTGTTGTGTAGTCACTAAAAGTATGATTTATTGTGTTTCATTCGAGATCATTATTTTATTCAGGTCCGAATTTTGATACTCACCGAGCCACCTTGTAAATTTATTGCGTTTTTCTTCAATTTTTTTTTGCAGATTATGACCAATGATGCAGATTATGACTAATGATGAGCTGGAGCTTGAAACGTTTCACTTGAATTTTGTAAAGTTCTTTTTAGTTTTTACCTTCGTAGTAGATCAGGATACTCATGTTGACAAGTAATTTTATTTCGCAAATATTATTTTAATTAACTGTAAGGCTGCATTTGGCATAAAATTCTCTTATTGTGCCTCAACACTTTTCCCAATAGTGAAGAGTAGAGAATTAGATACCGAGTGTACTCAACTATAATCATAAGCAGCAAAAATGCTTGTCGATCGAGATCGAGCGAAAGCGTTCGTTAATTTTAATTCGAGTCGCTGTGGAAAACGTCTGAAAATATGTGTTCTAAGTTTATGTCCTTCCAACTTTGCAACAACAAGCTAGTTCTCATGCATCATTTGTCTTGTATTCCAGGTTGAGTGGGTGGAGCAGCAAGTTGAACTGAAGCGAGTGAAACGAGCCAGCATACATCCTCCTCCCAAAATGCAAGCCGCAGAAAAACACCTAAATGTCAGCGCCGCCCGCTTTCCACGACAGCTTTTTAGCCTGAACACATTCCGCAGTTTGGGCTTGTTCGGACCACCAGATCGAAGCGGTCGCGCAGACGAGTACGTGCTTTCCTTTTCCACAGAGTCACCTTTATTCAAGTGTAACGTTTTATATCAGTTCTCAACGTAGAAAATTGACCTAATTTTAGTGGTCATTCAACCAAGTAATTAAATGATGAAGAAATGGCTGAATTGTAAAACCATTTATTCAAATTTTAATTTAGCAAGTAGCCCTATTGATTTTATATTTATATTGATATTATAAGAATATATAAGGTGTATATTCCATCATTAGGCGAGTAATATCTTGGTGTGTGTTTAAGAATCAGATTGACAAGATTGACAGCAAGTCAAGCGCAGTAATTTCATTAGAGGTGCTGAATGCAAAACTGGTGAATCTATCTGGTCTGAGATTTAGGGAAAAATTCTGAGTTTTGCAAAGTATATCTAATTTAAACATGCACGGTTTTATCACATGACAAGCAAAAAATAGTTTCACAGTTTGCATGCCCTTATATAAATTAAAAGAAATTGAGCGGATGTGTTGCTTTCCAAATATCCGAAGGATCAACAAATGCACATATTCTCCCGTTTAATTTCTAGCAACAGTTTCAAGGTATAGTGCGAGAGAGACAAAAGAACTGGAGCACATTTTATGGTTAATTTTTTGAACAATGAAGGGTTTATGAACTTGATAATTTTTCATTCCTCCCATCATCGATTGTTAAAAAAATACGAACATGTGAAATCGTCCACCTCTCAATGACGCGAGAGATGTTTTCTTTTATTTCCGATCCATGCTAGAAACGAGTGGACTGAACCACGTCCGACATTTGACGCATGAGCTACTCGACCTGCGAGCGCAAAATTCATCAGTGATTGAACTACATCATTTCTCTGTTCATCAATTATAATTCGTCAATTTCATACGTTAATTTGCGCTCATCACACAGCAAATCTCATCAGTAAACCTTTATTTTTATTGAAGTTATTTCCTTTTCTGACTTTTCAGCCTTACNTTAAGTAATATAGACTAGATATGTAGATCACAAAAGACGAAAGCGACTAAACAGAGAATCAAATTTTATATCACAGAAATAGTAGTAGGACTAGAAATATTGTGCATAAACCACTATGTTCACCACCCGAGAGACAAGAGCAAAATGGTCGAGCAGCCTCGTCATCCCTTGCAAGCTGAAGTTCTGCTAAACAGTTTAAGAGCAAAAAAATCATTAGTGTTTTCGTTAAGAGAAGGTTTAAGTTCACGAATGTGAAATGCTTCAATAATATGAATTTGATCTTTTTTAATAACATTATAAAGAATTTTAGTGTTAGGGAACAGATCTTCATTGGATCAAATTCAAAAAGATCAAATTCATATTATTGAAGCATTACACATTCATGAACTTAAACATTCTCTTAACGAAAACACAAATGATTTTTTTGCTCTTAAACTGTTTAGCAGAACTTCAGCTTGCTAGGTATGACGAGGCTGCTCGACCATTTTGCTCTTGTCTCTCGGGTGGTGAACATCGCGGTTTATGCACAATATTTCTAGTCCTACTACTATTTCTGTGATATAAAATTTGATTCTCTGTTTAGTCGCTTTCGTCTTTTGTGATCTACATATCTAGTCTATATTACTCAAGTGTTAGTTTTGCGTTTTCCAATGGGGCTGAAAATTATTCTGGATTATTATTTTTTTTTCCAGCCTGAGGATGACGTTAGATACGTCGAAACGTTGCATTTTATAATCAGACAGAAATATAAATTTTAATGAATCACTGTGTTTTAGTACAAAAATGCTAGGAGCATTTCTGAACAAACTTACGCGTGAGGAAATTAAAGTTATATCTATTAACTTCAGCAATTTTTTAACTTTTTTAGCCTTTTTTCGAAATGCAAAATTTTGTCAAATATATTGGAACAGTGTCTTCAAGCTAATTCGCACAAAATCTGTGCTTGTTGGTATTGACTTTCTCTTAACATCTATAGCATCCAATTGCAATTTCAAATGTTGTACTTGCAAGTACAGAATTCTGACTAATTTTTAATGAATGATTTCAAACGTGTTCACGTTCATTCGACTTGCTCTGAGAAGAGACGCTCACAAAACTTGACGGTGGAACTGTCTGCGAAATGTTTGTCTGAGCTGTTAATTTCCGCACGCAAAAAAATTAAGAGTATTTCCTCAATTTCTTCACTACTTTGTGACGTTTTTCAACGAAGCTCACTGGTACTGTTTCTTTATATTCATCTAATGGGAGTGCTCTGTGTCAAACATGTAGGCGCAAATTGCACTGTACTTCATGCTATCACGATGGCATTGTGCAGCTCGAGTCTGCCCCAAAAGTGCGCATTAAACGGCATTGTTGTGCATCTTTTTACAGTGCGCCTTTCCTGTCTAAGATTTCATGTTGTCTCCCTTCCCAGATGTGGCCGTGCTCTTTAAGAAGATAGTTTTCAGTATTGAAATTCATTTCAAGAGTCCTTCTAATGTAAGTTTTCCGATTTTGTCACTGATCCTTTAATGGTGTACACGGTTGGGTCAGACGGTTCACGGACCCGCTGTACCGCCAGCAGTGGTACCTGGACAAAGGCGCCCATGGAGGCTTCGACATGAACGTCATCCCCGCCTGGCAGAAGGGCTACACGGGCAGAGGGGTCACTGTCAGCATCCTCGACGACGGCATTCAGCACAATCATCCAGACATCAAGCGGAATTATGTGAGTTGCGCTGTTAGTGTTCAGAGCGTTTACTTTTTCAAACTATTCAACCGAACTGAACCCATGAATATTTGGGCAAATCTGGTGGCATTGCACTTTCAGTGATCGCATCGCCATTCCTCTACATTTGAGCTTAGTTCCATTAATGCACGAGAGGTTGCAGGTAACTTTGAAACTCTTTTTCCTTACAACTGTTTTCAAAATCGAATAGTTGTCTCTTCATTTCACCTTAAGGTTGAGTAATCCATGCTTAGTTCAAACTCGGGTAAATCAACTTTTTTCACAACTAGCAATACTTATTAATCGTTTGCATAAATATTTCTCTGGGGGGTATTTTTTCTAACTAATACTTTATCAGTCGTTTACATGAATATTTTCTTGGTGTTATTTTCTAAACGGAAACTTCATCACTTGACTTCAATAAATATCAGCATGTTTACTAGTAAGTCGATTTTCACTCTATCCGATATTTTTGCGACCTTATTCGCGTTCCGAGTTCTTTTTGTTTTTACGGTGTATTTTTGTGCTGGACTCATATTGCATTGTATCAGCTCATTATCAGTCACAACACTGGATTATATTAGCACAATAACATCCCAATGCTCGGTCCCATTGGTTATTTTAAGATTCCAAACACACAAATATGCCCATTCCATTAACGTAGCATTCGAGATCTGAGAAACATATTCAGCTGTTACATAGATGCTACAAAATGCTTCTATTCGTTCTTCTTGAAATCATTAGTAGAGACTCATCAAAAAATCTTCAGTTTTCTTCTTTTATTTAATATTTGAACGTTGATAGCTCCTAGGAGCAATAAATCGTTAAAAATAATATGTTTCGCGCACTCTTGAAAATTTCTGTTCGAGACTCATTTTAAATGACAATATTTTAGCCTCAAACTGAGCATTTTAGTCTGCTCATTAACATCATGTTGACGAGGGTTACTTTTAATTAAAAATGTTCCCGCCTTCACAACATTTGCTGATCAATATTTTAATTCGCAGTTCTCTTTTTTAAAATGATTAATAGGTTAATCACTGTTCTGTTGCAATTACGTCATCAAAATCTCCGCGTCGAATCTCTTTGTGTCTCTCCTGAATTGACTTGGCGGCAGATTTTCTTCATCCCCATCAATTAGAATTCTTGCAGCTCTTTGTACCCTAACTCATATCACGTACAAACCTGAAGCCAAGGACTCAAGCTAAATGATTTCATTCAAATCTATTTTATCGTGTTAATTCCTTTCCGTTCTCTGTTTTTTTGGAGAAAACTCTTTAAATCCATTTCCCGTGGCCGAAAATGGGTTTACATTACCGTTTTCCCTTTCATAGTCACTCTGTGTCAAAGGACATTCAGTACATGTGCTTAGTGTTAAAAAATCTCGTTCACCACCATAGTGGCACTCATCAATGATATTTACACTTTACATTAACTTTCTGAAGATTAAATTGAATTTCAAAGAACAGCTGTTTGCTTCATTCATATTTTTATCGTCAAATTGTCCCGTTTAATTAAAGTTAAATAGCTCAGTTGAATGAGAAAAAATTTGAAATACCCTACACGTCTGTTCGCCCACATTATCAGAATAGACCTGAAATCAAAGAAACTAATACGTTGAGTAATTTTTACCTAACAAGCCATATGTAGTTCGAACGTGTCACGCAGCCAAGAACAAACCTCAATCGTTTCACTCACGTTACAAGTTCAACTGTGACATTTCGGATAGCATCACTGAAAATGAAGCTCACTGGACCATCAAAACGGAAAATTCTCCAATTGCAAGTCCGCTTGAATAGTGGACCTTTGGTACCAGCGGCCTACGGCTGTTTGCGTTCAGCTCTCGGTTTCAGAAAGGCCTTCCTATCTTGGTGGATAGTGTTGCTTCAACTTACTCGTATAGTTCCATGCGCTACGAGATTATTTGATTGCTTTAAATGTTACCTGAAATTCTACTATTAATTGGGATACTTGAGTTGACCATAGGAGCAGGTATTAAAATAAAATTAAGCAGATACCGGCGCATTTTTATCACAACAAAATTTGAAAACTCTTGGAATGTTTCTAAATGTCGTATTAAACTCTGTTCTGTAGCAATGCTGAAAATCCTCTGAGAACATAGACATTTCTATGTAGGATTAGAAAATACCTAAGAGTTTTTTGCGTGAAGAATTTGTGTATATATTCAAATATTTCGAGTGTTACGCGGAGAAACGGTGCCACGTAAGTTTCATCCTGGTGTCAGTCTTAAAAGGTTACTGCTCGAAAGTCGATGAGAAAACTAATTTTAGGGGATAGTTAAAATTTAGAGCAAATCGATGGTGCACAGCTCAAAACCTTTCAAGATTCGTTTAATCAAGTTAAAATAACTAGCATTAAAGCACCAATCAAATTACTTCTACATGAATCTAGTGGACAGGTCTGTAGTTTTTTAAAGTGTTCGTTGCATTTGACCATCTGATGGTGAATACTCATATCCAAGATCATTTACCGGACTCTAAACAAATTAGTACAGTACATGTAGAAAATTCGATCGATTTTTTCGTACAGTACTTGTTTACAGCGACTTGTGACCCTGTTTCGTACCCATGGAGATTACGAGTAGTTCATGTGAATATCGTGAGCTTCTAGTTCGGCCGTTAGCCTTTGTGGGCGACTTTATCGAACGTTTCTGAAAATAAAGATGTATGAAGTCTTCGTTTTTGTGATGTTTTAAATTCGGTTGTCTTTCCGGAAAAATCACGGAGATTTTGCGGCAGAAACGTTTTTCCCGGAATCTGTGCTGTTTGCTATCAAATTTTGGGTTCAGAGATGTGCTATTCAAAAGCATGTAGGCCCTATGTAGGAGTGTGAAAGCAATCATTTGCTCATCCTCCACTTAGAATCGTCTATGATGTGTATTCTAAAGTCTAAGTATAGTGTAGTTCCGTAGTTAGAACAATTTAAAATACGAGGATATGTAGAGAAGTTTCATTTGCAATGTTTAGTATTTAGGATACTTCGTGGGAATACTTAATGTTTTGATATTTTTTAATGAAATATTGAGGGCGAATTGTATTGAAGTTCCGAGAGCAATTTTTTTATATAATTGAATTTTGTGTCAGGTTGCGATTTACTGTTCGGAACTAACAGTGCCCCATTGAATCATTCATGATGTTTGTGATAGCTTCATATTTTCCCAAATCAACACTGTTGATTTCGAACTCCAGTTTCCATTCTATCTCCCGGAAAGAAGTTCGTGGTTAGTCAATCACATTCTAATGATTTTATTTATATCTTAATTTCTAAGTACTACGTTAATGAATGACACCTACATTTTTTGATAAAACTTATAACGCCATTACGTCAGCACGCTTAAAGTATTTCAGTGTTAGTGCTAGGAATTCAAGGTAATTTTTATTGATGGAACATGAGCTAAACTATAACGATTTTCAATCAAAATCGCTCCTCGTGCAACTCTAGCTACATCCTTTGGTTGAGCTACCCGACTAGTTTCTGTCGTGACGTGATGGAACGCTCTCTTTAGGACGCAAGCATGGCGGAGACCGTCAGTATACCCAAGTAGCAAAATTTATTGACCTAATATTGAGCCAATGTACAGTCCCAATATTGACTGGATATTCAAAATGAACATTGGGGAAATACCTTATTTTGGAAAATTCGGTTGATATTGGAAAAATATATTGGCCCAATAGCAATATTATCATCAACCCAATATCAACTAATGATTGTGTCAATATTGACTTGATAATGAGGTGTTCCCTAGAATAACACTGGCTTAATACTCAATTCCTGATGTGAATTTGAATTTGGTAAAACATATTCTCCCGATAATGAAATTTTCACCAACCCAAAATCAGCCAATGATTCTTTCACCACCATGGACTTGATGTCGAGGTTGCAAGATCAGGTGTAGCTGCTTCAGCCATTGAGTTCCGTTTTCCGGCGTGAAGCGGCGACTTTCTCCATACTTACCCTCCACTATCTATCGGTGAAACGTAGAGGAGTATTTAGCCTTTTAATTGATGAAATTTACATTGAGGTATATCACAATTACTGAGCATAAATAGACTAGAATTGATTTTGAGGGGTAACTAAAGTAAGGCACTTCAAGGTGTTTCCTTAGAAAAATACAAGGTGGTCGGGAAACCTGTACATGCAGTTTGATCACCGTCAAGTATGCGTGATTGTTCAATTGTTCACATTTATTGCTATAGTAACATATGACAAACGATTTTAGCATATTTTTTTGAAAAAACTAGACCTTCGAAACTCATTGGAAGACTGAAAAAACAAGAACTGTTAACCTGTGATTACAGTAATTCTGAATATACAAATTATTGTAACGTTTTCACATTTCTTGATATCTAGCAAATATAACTGCATTCATTAATGACTGAAATAGCCATTCATTAACTTAATTGGTACATTTTATACAAATTATTCCGTATTATTGGCGTACGATATCAACCCAATGTTTGGGCAATAATAATTTATATTTTAACAAATTTTATTATGTTGCGAGATTTTTAATTATTATGATATAGTTTCCACTTATATGAATATCATACATATATATACATATATACACACTGTTAGTTTAATATTAGAAATAAAACTATTTACTACATTGTCCCAATAACAAGTTGATATCATAAATATGTATATCTTTTTTCGATATTGTCTTGTTATTAGCCTATTATTGTAATCCAAGATTCCAATATCGGGTCAATAAATAATTATGAACCCAATATTGGCCTAATAATTTCTTGCTACCTGGGATACTTCAGCTACGTAAGATTGAGCTGCTAGCCTAGCAGTCTTTGGGTGTTTGTCGTATCATGAAAATGACGAACTCGTGTATCCATATTTTTGATAAACTAGCGTGAGTTTTAACTCTGTTTTTCAACGATCGATTTCGTTCAACATAAGTGTAAAAAGTGGAATCATTTAAAATTTTCTCTCAAAGGGGTTATTTGTACGTTTAATTCTCAGTTCTGAGCTCTTTTGATACATGATAGTGACTCAGTCAACTACTTGTCACGTGAATCGTGCCTGAAAGCTTATGAAATAATGAACAATTTCAAAAATCGCTTCTAGATGTTCATTGTCTCATAATTCAAGGTATCGTAGCATGTCAAAAGCCTGAGAAAGGTTCTAAGTGGAGGTGAGAGCTGAGTTAGATAACTGTGACCTAGCAGCCATGGCGCATCGGCACATGCAGCTTGCAACTCGCATTCGATGATAGCCGCCCTCCGTAGCGCGCGAAAGATTTCTGCTCAAGACCATCATCACTTGCGCTCTTCGTGAATTTTACCTTGACGCACAGCGCTAAATGAACCGAGCGCTCTCTTGACCCCCATAGTGCACACGTGTGGCTTTCTAACGCGACTTTATCTGCAGCTGGAGCTTCTTTATTCCAGTTTTGATATTTATTGAACTTTGTATCACCTTGAGTGACTTTATTTTTAATTTTATTATGTTTTGATCAGCGTTGGTTCTCAAGAAGTTCGTTAAGACATACAAGATGTGCTAAAATTCTATGAAAAATTGGCGTCTTTTCCTATAACAAAAAATTCTGCAATTTAAAATCCCTTGCGGGGCTTGAAAAGTTTGTGCTTTCACTTCATCTTTAAACTTTCGTATTCAGTAACGGCACAAGTCGCACAGTCATGAAATCAGACAAATTTGCATCCGAAACTGTGAGTTATGGTCGGTGTGACTCCTGCAGTAGCTGGATTCTACAGCAAACTTCAAATTCTCACGTTACTCTTTTATAAAATTCAAGCCTAAATTTTTAGCTTAGCGCGAGTCTTCTCGAGGTCGAGTGGAGCAAAGCGATTTTAGTATGTATAATTTCATTGTATATGAATTCTGAATGTAAGAGAATACTAATATTCAAGTAAAGAATTCATGAAAATATTTTTTCAAATTTAAGTTAGGAAAACGTAGCACAATGAATGAGTAGTACGAGACATTACTACATCGCTGTACAAGTTTGCCATTAGTTTATAATTTATTGAATGTGCTTCTTCTCGCTGAATTCAGTTTACGCTGATACGTTTCTGTTCATTTCTTTCTGAGAATGGCAAGAAGTGAGCCAAAAACGTGGCCTCAGAAAAACGTGTTGCAATCGCCTGTTTATGTTCTCGTTTTATTTTTTCACAGAAGCAACCACTGCCGCGGCCTGACCTCAAACCTCCCTTTTCTTCTGGTCAATCTTTCCAATCGCTGTGCTATAGCGACAAGATAACCTCCTACGTCAAATTATCAATCAGAAACATGTCGGATGTTTGCTTTCAAATTTTTAGAATGCGGTATCAAATATTTTCGTTTTGTGCGTGAATTATTTCTTTTTTCTTACGAAGGTCAACTCGTACGGTAACAGTCACCACACTTCAAAAGGGGATAATTATTTTTGGTGATAGTTACAAATACAAGTTCAGTGATGAAATGATTTGAAAATTTTATATTGATACCGTGAGCGTCGTCTGAAAAATGCGATAAAAACAATAGCTATCCTTCAAGTATGATCAATAATGAAAACGTAATAAATTTTCGTCTAAAGTCTTACATTTATTCCGGTAATCATTTGATCATCACTGTCATTATCATCCTTGATTTATTATTTTAACCCTATTTTCCAATTTTTAAAATAAAAAACATCAACTGCACTCACTATATCTAAAGAAATTAAAATGAAGATTTAGCTGACATATTTTTATTGTTTGGAATACTCGTAATGGTGTGCGAGCTCTATGAGTGATGAGTTCTGTATTTTGAAGCCACTGCGCCTTGTATTTACGAGCACGACCAGGGCTAAACTCAAATGAGGTCTCACGAGTCGTTCGAGGATATAAGATGCAAGAAGAGAGTAATTGGCTCTATCATTAAAAGACTTGTGAAACAGCGAAAGTTATAACTCGGCGGTAATGAAATTTAAGGCTTATGCCTGATTGAGAAGATAGTGCTCGCGGCCGCATTGGCAGGAGCCGCATTAATGAACGCACTTCTGTTTATCTATCTCAAGTGGGAAAAGCAGGGTCTCACCTTCTCTCAGAGTGAACGATGCGATATGGAAATATCGACGGATGATTAGTAGAATAATAATCGAAATATCACCAAAAAACTCTCAAAAGCTGCTTGCACAATTCCTAAAAGAATTTTACTACTAATCTTGATAAGTAAGAGGAATTCCTAGGTTAGTGAGTATAAGTAAAAACACAGACATTGTTTCTCAATTCATTTTTTTGGAACTCGTAAGAATTATGCAATGACCAGGTTGCCCAGGTTTCTAACATCATTTTTGTTAGTAGATCGTTGGTCGCTATGAATTTCATAACATATGTTTTCGAAAGGAATTTGTTTTTGACACATTTTTAAAACAAGACCTCAACTGAAGGACAAAGATGGTTTGTGGTAACTCGCCAAGCAACATGAGGCCTACAATTCATTCATTTATAAAGACTTGTTTGAAACCATAGTCATTAAAATGAAGAACGGTTTTCCTACATATGCCCTAATGTAATACGTCCATAAAACATCTATTTCGTACCCATGGGTCACCAATGAAGTCAAGGACAAACTTTTACATGTCATGTTTTTCAGTGAAACTGAATTAAAAACGAAGCAAAACACTTGATGAACTTCGTGGGTTGAGGAACTTAAATACGAGGAAAATTTAATGGAAATTAATCATATTTATAGGAAAACGTTTCGGAGTCCAGCTCCATCATAATGGAGCTATAATGATGGAGCTGAACTCCGAAACATTTCCCATTAATATCATTTGATTAATTTCATGAGAATTTTACTCGTTTTTAAATTCCTCATAAATTTGAGATACAAGTAAACGACTGACCCGTTCAGATAACTTCAACTGGTCAGATAATGAAGAAGATGACAAAATTTACATGCATATGGAATCATGTATACGAATTAGTTGGCCTGAAATGTTAATTTCCGTTATTTTCCAGGACCCACTAGCGTCTACGGACATCAACGACAATGACCCCGATCCGATGCCTCGTGACAACGGCGACAACCGCCACGGCACGAGGTGTGCTGGGGAAGTCGCCGCGATGGCCAACAACAACCAGTGCGGCGTGGGCGTGGCTCACAACGCTGGCATCGGTGGTCAGTGCGACCACAGGTCTTATAATTTGACTTTCTTTTTCACTTATTGATCTTAATTTTGTCACGCGTTGTGTTAATCCGATGAACACATTACAGGCGACCTGAAAGTGAGGACCTCTTGCAATATCAGTGTGTAGGTATTTAAATCTACGTAACTGGCATGTGGATAACCGAACGGAAATTTTCAGGGCCAGCCATGTTAATTGTTCATTCACCAGCGGCACCAGCTGCATTGGTTTGTTCTTTTTCGGTTATGGCGTATTTTATTCACGTACTACGTACAGTACCGAAAATTAGATGCAGCTACAATATTCCGGCAAATTTGTAAATTACCGAAATATCGGCACAGCTTCCTGGTAGGATCAACTTAACCGA
Organism: Platorchestia sp. MABIK; assembly: GCA_014220935.1. Lineage (NCBI taxonomy): Eukaryota > Metazoa > Arthropoda > Malacostraca > Amphipoda > Talitridae > Platorchestia > Platorchestia sp. MABIK. Next base: position 47,488 of record JACJUY010003247.1, on the reverse strand, counting down.
TTATAACCCTACTTAACAGATCCCACACAAGCCTGACCTACTGTTTCTAATCTTATCCTAAACTATCCTATTTTATCCTATCCTAACTAAACACAACATATCGTTGGTAAAACCGTGCCTATCTCATTCAAATGCACCCTAACCAAATCTAAGCAAACCAATTGAATAGAACATTTAGGCCACAGACCTACTCTCACATAATACATTTAAATATTAGAGATCAAAAATTTGCCAAAAATATCCATGCCACGCACCTAAAACTATGGTTTCGAAGTGTAGCTGACGGACCGGCGGGCAGACGCTACTCTAAAAATATTGTAATATAAATATAGTATTTAGAATTGTGTTCTTATATTGTTCTTACACAGCGTAACCCATAATTGAATTTCCTTTTTTGTACTTAGATAGTGTCAAAAGGCACGTTTTTTCATTTTCTTGCTTATGCATTTGAGGGAAGAGGTGAGGAAATAGTAAGGCTCTCCTTACCAAACCGCCCAGAGGGAACTTTCCAAACAACTGTGATTATGACCCATTTCTAATGTTACACCTTTTCTACGCATACACTCCTAATTACTGTTTAACTGCAGCCTAAAAAGTTATTAGAGTCATCCTAACCTAGAAAGAAAATTAAATTTCTGTAAGGGAAAGAAATCGTGGCTCTCATCATCCGTTATTGAGTCAACGTTCAAGAACTGTTTTTTTTTACCCACATCTAAATTCTTTCATATTGCGTGTGAAAACTTCAAATTACTCTTAAATTAAAGCTTGGAATATTTTCTGACGGACATCATATCAGTGGAAATTTTCTCTGTTTGGTTAGTGTGGTATAGGTGAAGTTAAATTTGTTTAGGTCAACACTTGCAGCCTAACTTAACCTTACCAAACTTAATCTAACCTTGCTTAATCAAAACAGTTTTTTTCTGATGTTGAAGTCGATTGAGAATTTTTGGGCTATAATTTATGAGATTTTAGAAGTGTCCATGTACAATAGATGAGAAATGAGTTATGATGATAATTCCTCAGAGCTTTGACTCAATACAGAATGTAAATTAGAGCCTAGCTCCCCCGTTCTCCCTGGCTGAAATGTTTCTTATATATCAGTCAGATCGAAGACTTCCTTATCTTTCTCGGAAAGTAATTTGATGTGATTACATGCAACAGTTCCTTAATTAATGAATGTTGAATCATTTCCGATAATTTCCTTGCGTTAAATGATTTCAAGGTCGGAGTTTACTGATCAACACTAAATTTATTCTGTCACAAAATATACATTCTAAGTTAATATTTTTATTAGCAACCAATTCCGTTCTGCTTTTGAATAATCGGGATGTAATTTCCAGAAACGAAAAAATTTTGCCATCATAACTTCGCTACCAAAAACTCGCTAGATTCCTCTATGTTCAAAATGTAGATATATATATTTATAAGTACGAAAGTTAAAATGCTTAAGAGAAAATAACGGTATCATCTCATCTTCGCAAACAGATCTATCTTTTCATTATCACTTATCGCTTGATACATACAACTAATTACACAGGGCCTAAAAGACCACTGAAGGTTTGAGATTATTATTCAACATAATGCATGAAGAAGTGGTAGGGAAAATTTAGAATCTGAAAATGAGGCATAGTTGAGAAAGCGGTTGGGAACAGTAAAGTTATACTGTAATATCAATAAGCACCTTTTTACGGTGTGCAAACACCCTAAGATCATTTACGCAATCATACTAAAAGGAAAATTATTTCGTCATTCAGTTCGAGGTGTTTCAGTATTTTGCTTAATATCAATAGTTGGGAACGCTACTTTTAGAATGGGATAGAACATTCAAATTATTGGTTTCAAGTTCAGTGTAGAAGGGCAGGTGTGATATCTTCCAGTAAATTATGAAAAATATTCAACAGCATTTGCATACTACGTTTTTGAGTATTGATCAGTTCACGTGAGACTGGACAGAGTTTATGAGAAACAATATGAATTTAATCACACGAAAATTTCGCCTTTTTAAAAATCAATGCGAAGATATCTATGTATATATTAATATTTCTAAAAGAGAACTTTTGAACGCATAAGTTCACAAATTATGCGAGAGGTATTAGTTTATCCAACTTTCCGCCACTTATACACTGAGAATAAATGCCACAAACCGACTCACTTTTGTGTGTCCACTAGTAACAAAACCGTCACACTTTTTCATGATACATCATTAATCTCTATATTGTGGCCCATTTTCCCATGTCACGTACTAATACAGCACACATAAGTGTGCTAACAATGAAATCCTAAGCGTAAGGCAGTGTTATTTCTCTTTAACGTTTCACTTTCTCAGATTAGCTGGTATTTATACCGATGAACTGGGAATATCTGAAAAGTAAAAAAAAAAACGATAAATTCGTGAAGGCTTCAAAAATGAATTATGTTCCATTTACTAATTCCAACGACAATTCATTTTTAACGCAAATATTTACACCATTCGCCTCGTTATTGTGTAGTTTAACTTTTCCAACTACTTTGACACATGGTTGAAGGTGATATAACCTGGTGTACCAAGATGTGTACAAAAAAGTTTGTCACACACAGGTTTGTCAAATATTCTATGCGGGTAAAGTTATTTCATTCGATGAACGCTCTCCGTCTGTTGCTATCACCTCAACTCACTGGGTGTGAGAACTCTGAATGCGGAGAAACACCGACTTGACACCTTGGTGTCACGGTCTCAGCGCTTGAAAAACATTGTGCTCAGTAGTCACAGTAAGTGAAACCTCATACACAGAGGCTTGCGTTACAGCGATTTTTTAAAATCAATGGTGATTTTATTTCCTCTGAAAGCTTTGAACTTTAATTGCGATAATTACTTCTGACCAACGCTGAGCTTCTCTCTTTCTCTTCTTATTGCATTCGAAAACGAACAAATACAGCAAACAAGGGTTCACAGATAGTTATTTCTTTAAACTAAAGCCGGTGGCAGTCTTCTTTACGATCACTTGCGTTGTATAAAAAATGCGCTGTAAAATACTTCATTCATAAGTTAAATTGCTTGTACATACAGTGATTCAATTCATTGGCCCTCATTTGATTGAAATAAAATTCGGGTTGAGCCTCCGTTCCGCGATAGATTTTCATAGACGCTCACTGTAGGGTGGGGTACCTTCATTATCGATGTGATAATAGTACTGCTACCGGAACGGTAGTTTTTATGTCTGTACTTTTGTTTTGAGCTGGTATGAAAACTGAGGCTTGCACATTTTCATCTAGAAACTTTTTAACATTTGAACTTTCATCGCGCATTCTAGAATTTTAGTTACCACAATAATGGAACATTTGATCAATTTGAAGTATTTTATCTCCTCGCACCCAATGCCAGAGTACAATAAACAAAGCGCTCAAAACTTGTGCTTTCTTGTGCACGCATCGAGACGCAGAAAAAAAATACCCATGAACTCCTGTGAAGTCCTTCGAAGTGTCGGATCTAAATCAGCGTTAAACTACTTAAGCTAAAGTTTAAAATATTTGAAAATTGTTACGTCTCTATCGCAATCAAAACTAGACATTTAAAATAGTAAACATGCACCCACGCGTGTATCTATCTTCGATCTCTCGTGACGTTCTCGTGGCGGGCTTGTCAGGTGTGCGCATGCTGGACGGCACGGTCAACGATGCTGTGGAGGCGCGAGCCATCAGCCTCAACCCCAACCACATCGACATCTACTCGGCGTCTTGGGGCCCTGAGGATGATGGAAAGACGGTGGACGGGCCAGGCCCACTGGCTAAACGAGCATTCATCAATGGTGTTATGAGAGTTAGTGAAGTAGACTGCTATTTTGGCCGAAAGTTGCAATGAGCATTTCCAACGACTGAGGTATACATTTACCCTGCCGACTTGGGGACTTCACCCAAAGAACATTCTGTTAAATATATGCATTAGTTCATGGTAGGATATGCAAGAAATAATTTGAAATTAATTATAGCTTTTAAGAAACAATGAAACGATCACTGTTAAATTGTACATACTGTCGGCAACTGCATAGGCTTCACAAAGCTGTTTTACATAGACGTTCAGCTTAAGAAGGTCGGGAAGATGCTGTGCTCCATAAGGTCAATGCGTGCCAATAAACAAAACTGCTGACTTAACACCAGATTTGACCTTTTCATGGTAAAATGGTGTTGTATTCGCATTACTCTGCGAAAATATAAATCTTGATATTGCTTGAAATCGCATCTTTCGTAACCTATGCATATGACGGTATTAAATCCTGCATTCAAGCGATTAAATTGAAAATGAATTAAAAACGTTGAGGATTTTTAAAGTAAGGCCAGACATCTGAGTGATAGGTGGGTAGAGATTGTTGACGAGGAGAGAGTTTATGTGAAAGACCGCAATTTATCAATTTAAGTGTTCAAATCCCCTTAGTATTGAGTTTTAATGGAACATAAATTATGTCATGATCTGATATTTTTAAGAGTGTAGAGTTTTGTGTATTTCAGTGGTAATTAATTTGTAATATGCCAAAAAACCTTTGCAACAGGCAAAGGACGAAATATCTTGTTCAAGCAGAATATCTTCAATTAGAATTATCGACGTTAAATTAACATTTTCTGCCCAGGGTCGCTATGGGAAAGGCTCTATTTTCGTGTGGGCATCTGGAAATGGAGGTCGTCATACGGATAACTGCAACTGCGATGGGTACACCAATTCTATTTTTACTTTGTCAATATCATCTGCATCGCAAAGAGGGTGAGTAGTTTTTTCTGTGGCATGCCTTGCTATAACTTGCAGTATTTTAGTATTCAGTATTAGCTGATTATAATTAGTTCCTGTTAATAGCATATGACTTAAGAGTTCAATTGCATGTCAAAAACTGATGGTTCTCATCGGAAACTCTTTTTCTTCTACAATTTTCTCCTCGAACAGAAATGCATTTGATCAATATTCAGTACTAGGTTTGAGTCAGCCCTAATAAATCGACTGCAAAGCCACTGATTTCATATTATATTCCTGGGCTGGCATGCAGCATCAAACCCTGGTACCTAGAAGAGTGCTCGTCCACTCTCACGTCGACATACAGCAGCGGCACACCGGGGCTCGACCGCAGTGTCATCACCGCCGACATGGATGGGGGACTGCGCCCGGGCCACGTGTGCACCACCGAACACACAGGTACCTCGCTTCTTCCGTGCCACTCCAGGTGTTTTGAAGCTTGGTGGTAATGTCCGAAGACGAAGTTATTTAAACCACGCTCGTCTTAGATTTTTGCGTGTTACGTTATGCCTAATTCTGTTTCAGTATAGAGAATAGCAGTTAACAGGGCTTTTTAAAGCCACGGGAAATTGAACCGTTTTCAAAGGCACTTTGCACTGAGAAAAATAATTGATGTGTAGAAATTAAGTAGAATATATTTCCGGATGAGTATCACTTAATCGAGACTAAAGTTATGATAGTGTATATTTTAAAACATAAAAATAAAGGAGCAAGCCTAATTCTGGTCACTTTGGTTTGATGGCATAATGAATGGTTTTCCCTCGAGGCCAAGATGCAAACAATTTTGTTATTTTTATTTAACCATTCTTATAAGATTTAATTATTGTTTTAAGCACACACCCACAGGAAACTACTGCAACATCACAAATTGAAATACTGACATTACAGGGTTTTCATTGTGATAAGCGACTTGTCAAAACTCGAATTCTATAGCAATAGAATGGTATTGTTTTATACTGAGCGAGAGGTTGCCACAAGCGACGAAGCTCGATTAACGCATTAGAAGCGCTGAACGTACAACATCACCGCTTCATGCCGACATTTCAAGTGCACTGAGACACTCAATAATGAAATCAAGATGTGGTGGTGAGATTTTCTTCTTCATTTCAAAGTAGAGCTACATTCGGCGCTGTACGAGGGGAACATCTAATGAACACACCACTGCTCAGGGCCTTCATTCGGCGACGTGCAATACCAGACGAGCTCGTGAGACTATTGAAGAGAAATTAGTGTTTAATGCGATTTCTCAGACACTATTATGCTTTTAACCTGAGGAATTTTTATCTGAGAATCATTTCCGGACATAAAAACTTCTAGATCGCAGAGAGTTGCAAAAAAACAGTAACCATCAAACTACGGGTGACGCTAGGAACAATTAGTTTTACAGCATTTGTTCTGGAAAAAGTACCGAATGCGACGAAATTCCTCTGTTTTCCATAATATGGGCAAAAAATATGAACCAAACACCTTATTTTCCCTTTTGCCAGTGAATTGAGACTCTGGAACGCACAAAGTCAATTAGTTAATACTGTACCTCGTAAAACCTCAACAACTGGTGGCTAGCCTGCATGGGGAAAACCTCATACATGATATAGACAGGCACTCAGTCCATTCTAAATATTATAATAATGTCCTTTCATCCTCAATAACTAATCAATCTCTTTAGAGACGGGATTGTTATATTTCATTATTTTTTTAAAGTTTTCCATAATTAATTTTTATTTCTTCAATTCATTTTTCCAATTAAATTTTAAACCCTTACCAGTCAATTTCTATAAGATTTGGTACTCAAATCGCATGTTAGCACTGGGTAGCTCAAAGTTCTGTGTCTCATGTCCTAACATGATCAAACTTTATTCGCTCTATGATAAGGTGCAACTCACTTGCATGTAGCTTTCTTGTTGAACGGTTGCAAGTCGTGAGTGTGCATCATTTTGTTTTAAAAGTAGTATGTGCACCACTTTTTGCTATTTTATTCAAACGTATGATAGCGCAAGCTCCACAGGTGAAAGACACGCAAAAAACCGAACACATTACCTCTTCCAAAAATTGATAGGATCTTCCATGATTCCCGTTAAACTTCAAGTCACCAACAAGTCCACTTTCTGCGTTTAGGATTAAGCTCGCTGTACACTGATTCATCATTTAAATGAACTTTTAACCGCTGTTTTTCAATCCGAAGAATGTGTTGCCGAAAAAACAAAAAACAAACCTGTTCGTTCATCTTGGATGTGTGCGTTTTTAAGAAAACTGTTTATTTGATACAGAAACACTTCACGAGTTGAGATAACTGAAGCTTATTATTAACCAGCTACATTCACTTTTGAAAATTATTACACGTATAAAAATATTAGTACGTTCCAAAAAATTTTCAGGAGGAGATCGTTTCCTGTGGTTGGTGTAAATGTTCAGGAATCTTCTCTCTGCGCTGTTCTACATAGGTACTCTGCTGATCATCCGGGTTGATTCAAGTGATCCGCCTGCTATGTATGGGAATTCAGTACGTGGCCATGCACTTCTGAACTTACTACTAGGTGGCAATCACTGTAATAAAATCTTGACTTCCTTGTGACTTTAAAAGTGCTATGCATAGTCATGTCATCACGAAATGAACATTGCGGGCAGAGGACTTTTCTGCAACTGTTCGTTGACTAAATTGACTTGTGCTCAAAAGATTTTTCAGTAAACAGCAATTTTTTTCTAATCGTCAAACTCGACCAAAATTAGGGTGTCAAGTAACTTTCTTGGCAGTTATCATCGGCTGGATTGATTGAAAATTTGAATGCTACTATTAGCGTTAGACTTTTGTATTTTAAGTACATTTTCCCAATAATGGAATAATAATTGAAGATGTGTTCAGTACTCTAATCAATGCTTGATGCAGTTCGTTTTCCTATAATTTATTCAGGGTGTTAATCCACAGCCAGTAGGGGGCTGGTAAAAAGGAATCAACATTGAAAAAGTGCGAACGGGTGGAAAGTGTGAATGCCAACGCAGATCGAGTTCTAATTTTCGTCATACAAATCAATTGTTGCTAGAAACGGCTCCGGAACCCCCTATCTCAAACTCCGAACTCATAAGATATATTGAATACTTTCTTTTCTTAAGTATTGTATATCTGCGTGCTTTCATGTCATACCAGTATAAAAGATAGCAGTAAGCAACTTTTACCAAGAAATAGAATTAAGGTTTTGAAAAAAATGTTTTCATCTCGAATGATTATTTGTCGTCTCCAACTAGGAGCCCTTGGCTTTAAGCTCAGGATCTCCCCATGGAAGTGGCCGCGAAATTTGTCTCAGGAAGCGCCTGTTCCTTTAGGCACGAGCGCGTCGGCGCCGCTGGCTGCTGGGATCGTGGCGCTGGCGCTGGAGGCGAACCCAGACCTGACGTGGCGTGACATGCAGCACCTCGTCGTGCGCGCCTCCAGAGTCGCGCCCCTCGCTCACGAATCTGGCTGGATACTCAATGGAGTGGGCAGGAAAGGTATGCTTGCTTTTGCACATGGTTCTCGTCGCTAATTTCAGATTGAGTGTGACAGGTGGGACTTTGAATATTGAGTCCCCCGCAGATGGAGCTCAACTCTACAAAAGAATGTTCAGCGCATTTTTGTCGCAATATAATTGGTGATCCAAAAGGTATACTAGATGGTAGAGTGTAAACTCAAAGAAGGTGCGTAAATAGAAGTTAATTTTTCAAAATTTTTTTGTTCGTACAATTAGTTGCAGTGCATATCTCTAGATTCCTATTGACATTGAAAGCAATCACACAAAATAATACAGGATGAGGCAAATCAGATGCCCGCGTTTTGAAAGGCTATTAGGAAATGTAAAACAAAACTTAGAGAATTATTTGTTCCTTTATTCAAATCAGTATACAATTCCGTTCGTGTTCTCACTTTTTGAAGATGGCATCAGGTGGGAGATGGTGGTGACCACACACATCTTACCATCACCACCACAGCCGTTGCACGCGCCTTTCAAAACTCGGGCATTTGATTTCCTCCTGCCCTATATTACATAACAAGCAAACGTTTCAATTATATGCTTTGCGATTCATCAGTAATTCGAATTTTATAATTTTCGACCTTTCTTAATAGAATTAATGCCTATAATTGTAGCTTTTATCTGTAAAAAACCCGTTACCCTTACAAAGAACCGCAGCCAAAGACAGATTTTACTACTTCTTAATTTCAATCCCTTAAAGGAAGAATTTCTCCCTCACGGTCTCTTCTGTTGCTTACCTGCCCTCACCTCGAGACCTTTCATCCATAATAGAGTAAGATAAATTTATTCGAACTGGCAAATGAAAAAAATTCAAACTGTTGGAAATTTCATCTGCATGCACTTCATGAGCGAAGCATTCTAGAATAGTCTTTTCAGATGAATTCGAACAATGAACATCATGTGAATGAAATTGTTATCATTGTCTGATTGTATGACTCAACGAGAAAAACAAAGGAGCTAAGTGTTAATTAAGACTAAAGATTATGATTGATTTCCAAAGGCAGTAAATGGTTGCGGTACTATTTTGCACAATTTCAAGTTTTCCTAGATATACGGCAGAATCTGTTAAAAAAATGCATATTCCGATAAACACGAAGAAGAGTTTTAGAGAGTAGAAAAGAGTCAAAATTTAATGAAAAAAATTGCACGAAAACTCTTCCTCATGATTGACATGAACCCTAGAGTTCTGTTGACTGACGTCGCCAAAAACTGCTATTAGTAAAGAATCAGCCTAAAAACTGCATAACCCATGTCGTCCTGCTGCAAACACAAACTAAATCAGGACTTGAATCAGTTTTTGTCGGGAAAAAAACAATAGGCATGACTGAAAAAAATGATTCTAATTTATAAGTGCTGGAAAAAAGGTTCATCGCGAGAAATGTGTGGGTTTCCTGCAAATGCTTCAAATAAAAGTGGTTCATTAATGTTTTGAAGTTGTTTCAACTCTTGTACGACAGGAAAATTAATTGCAATTAGAGATTAAAGAAATTTAACTATTACACCAAAACCTAAAACTAATTATTTAAATTCGTTACCGAAATTTATAGCCGTCGATTTACATTTCGGGATGAAAATTTTCTCCCAACATTCGCCTGATATTTGGTGGACGCTTAACTTCAGACAACAAAATTGAAGTTCCGCCATGGCCTGTAATTCCTAAACTAAATCTTGTTAAAATTCATGGTAAACATTTAAATTTTGAATTTTCCAAAAGCACTTTTAGGAATTACGACGTGTCACTATCATAGAATGAACGCTCAATCCAAGCTGAATTTGTTCAAATCTTTTCAAATTTATTGTGTATACATATTAAAAACTATTCCCGGAAATATTGGGAGAAAAGATAAAAGACCATGCTACTGACAGTTAATGTGAACCAATCTCGAATAAATTAGTTCTTCTCACTGATTTTTGAAAATGATATCTACAGCTTGTAGTAGGCTTACGCTCAGACGTGAGAAATGACGCTAACCAATTATTTACTGCACATGCATCTCTGGGCACCCCACGAATGGGAATTGAATTAGCTCAACACTCTTCCGTACGCACGAGGCAGCTAAGGAGCGAGTGCGACTATTTTTTTTGTTTCAAGCGATCCCGATCTTTTTGCGGGTTGTGCCTCCTTTTATCAAATCCCCTTGCTCCGTATTTAAGACTGCACAATTTTATAATTAAAGGAAAATTTTTTATCAAAAGCATTTCTCACGTTTAGCACGATAGAGATGTTAAATTATATCCGAGCTCGTCTCGCGTTAGTATTCTAAATGTACCACTTTCGAGGGTTCACCATGATATTCAAAAGTCTAAAAAAGCTGCGGAATTGGTGTTCTCTTCTTGAGTTAAGAAGTGCATCTGTGCTCCAGCAATCGCATCGGTTGTCGCACTGCTGAGTGTCTGGACCTAGCAGGAGGAACTGACCATTTAAATCGTATGCTGCTCAGCTTGCTTTCTTATCAACGTTACACTTTTTGTAGAACTTAGCCAGATCAAAAATTTGAGCTGTATCAGTAATTTGTGATTGGATTGACAATGAAACTTCAAAACTTTATGCGTAGAAGTGTTTTCATAAAGAGACGGATCATATAATCGCCACTGCTGTATGCCTGATGTGCAACAGTTCACGTAGCCAATGCACCTAATTTAATGAAAGCTATCACGTGTTCTAGAGGAGGGCTTGCTTTCAGTTCTTCTGTGAATATATCACGCTTGCTTTCTAAATCGAGGAAATATACGAGTTTTATTGTGAGGAAACTGGCACTTATATTACTAAGTTTCAAACAACCCCAAACACAGTCGTCTTAAAGCATAATTTGTTCATGTACACACTCGCTATTTCTTTAGGAATACTTAAATTCGTTAATCCCTTTTCTCTTGAAGATCTCCATATTGAGTCACTAACTCAATATCTGCGTGTGCAGTGAGTCACAAGTTCGGCTATGGCTTACTGGACGCCGGAAAGATGGTAGACTTGGCTGAGCAGTGGACTACAGTACCTCCCCAGCACGTCTGCCAAACATCCATCAACTCGGCCAGCATGTGAGTATGATGAATCAATCTGTGTTTCAATCTCATATTTGAACGTAAAGCCAATGTTCCTGATATTTCAAATTTGTTGGATAACCTGAGGGTGTTGGTGTGAGAATATGCTAATTTACTGCTGCAGGACCATCGGAACTGCCCACGGCGCTACGGTCAACTCTGAGATAAGCACGGGAGGTTGCGCGGGCACGAACGGAGAAGTGCGCTATCTGGAGCACGTGCAGGCCAAGGTGTCTCTGAGGTTTGCACCTCGAGGCAACATTCAGATCAAGTTGATCTCCCCCTCCGGTGCGTGTCTCAAATTGCCAAGCTCAAACTTCTATTATTCCAAAGCGTCACTATCAGAATCGGTAGTGTTTAGTTAACCCCTAACGTAAATATACGGGTCCTGAGAATGCCTTCAGTAAAAAAGAACTTTTAATTTAAATTGCCGGCATAGTTACGTGTTTGGGTCCCCTTGTTTGTTACGAAAATGTATTGTGCGTGCGAGCAACTCATATATTCTATTGTAAATGAGACACTGAATTTGCCTTTTTTTTATAAATGTGAAGTTTTCAAGTACCGCCAGAAGCTTATTTGGCGATTGATACTGTGAAGCTGTAACTTACGCTCTAAATGTCGCCCTATATTTTGATTTCCTATTCAACAGAATGTTCGGATGTAAAAAATACTTAATTGTCAGACCAGTCCTACCCTCACGCATGTAAATAGCTTCTTATCTAGGGCTTGTTATCTAGGGTATTTACATCATTATAGCGGATGACTTCTTTGTTTAGGTGCGGCAATCTTACATTCAGGGATGATTTCGTGAAAATATTTTCAGTGATGCATGCTTCAAATTTTTCATAGTTGTACCACACTTTCTAACTCATTTTAGATGCAGGGCTTCCCATTTGCACTTGAAAATCCTGTCTCTAAATTTAGGTATTACGCTCTATGTCATTGCTCTTACAATCTTTTCAGCTGCCTTTAGATAAAGACTTTGTGCTGGTGCTAAACATTTGCCTCGACAGGTACTCCTTCAACTCTTCTTTTCGAACGACCTCGCGACATTCTGTCGGAGAAGTTTGACGACTGGCCCTTCCTGACGGTGCACTACTGGGGCGAGAAGGCGGTCGGCACCTGGAGGCTCGAAGTGACCAACGCAGGCTCCAGGGCCGCGCACCAGCCTGGTAAGGACGGCCAACGCATCAAAAAATTTTAATGCTTGTGCGAAAATATGTTTGCGTCGATCAGTTGCTCTGGCTCAAATATTAAAGACAAGTAGACTTCATAATATAGTTCATGGAAATGTTGGAAATTAAAATCAATGAATGAAATTTCAGTCCCTCCAAAAATAATTTGAAATGAGCTATTTCAGCAGAAGAAGAGATTTTAAAATGCTTTCTACCGAGAGAACATAGTTTTATTCAGTTAGAATCGCCGAGAGTGTGAAGTGAGATCGTTAAATCGATTCCGGTAATTTTTTCCTTAAAACCGTGATTGAGAATTGGGTTTAACAATTCTATTTAATAGAATAATTAATTTTTTAATCGCCCATTAAAAAATATTCTATATACTCAAATGCGACTCTTTTGAGCCTTTTTCTAACGCTCCAATCTGTGGACTAAATAATAGAATCCACAAAATGACGCATGAATTCTTCCTGGAAATTTTTCAAGCGCCAATTCGTGCGTCTGGTTTTGAGCATAATACGTGAGTGAGTATACTCATCAATTTATGCTAGGGTATGCAAGTGAACTGAAAGATTACGACTTTGAAAAATGTGCTAACGTTTCATAATTAATTTTGCCCCAAAAAAAAAGATTTTTAATAAATTACCAAAAGAGACTATAAACACTCATCAAATTATAAATGACACCTAGTCTATTAAGATGTCCGAGTTTTATTGGCCCGACCTGGAGGCAAAATTCAAGTCAATGAATCATTAGCTAAAAATTTCAAACTGCCCAGATTGAAAGGAAACGGTCATTAAGAGGAAGTTTTCATTGTTTATTGCTAACTCATATTTCATGTTTCATTATTGTTTGTGTGTATTTTGTATGTAAGCTAAACGTATCCGAACAAAAGAGCTTGGTGAGTGTTCGCACTTTTACGTCGTCATGCCCTGTGAAGACACTGCACTGCCTTGATGGTATGCTGTGCGTGCGCTAGATTCACACGAATGTAATCGGTAGCTGAAAAAACTTGCGTAGCAGCTGGTACTGCGTACCTGACAAAATTACTTCGGAGCAAAGGTGGTTTAAAGCACGTACAAGTATTCATCTCCCGCAATTTCAGTAGTGATCTATCGTCGTCTCAAATTCTCCCCCGTCATAGTCCTCATTGTCTATTTGAAATAATAAAACAAAGTAGCTTCTTTTATGGGTGTGTGCCTGGCCTGCTCAGTTCCCTTATCCTCTTCAAACTTAAAATGATTTGATTTTAATGTAGCCATTCTAATGAAGGCATTTCTTGAGTTCCCCTAAATTACCCTCATGCGTTGTGGTTGCAGGCGTGCTCATCCAGTGGCAGCTCATCCTGCACGGCACCAAAGAGCACCCAGAGAAGCTCGTCAACAAGGCGACTTCGCGTCGCCCGTCATCGTAGAGGCCTGCTGTGATATCAACTTCTTAGCGACTTACGCACATGTAGAAAATACAAATACAATATTTTATAAATGTCGAGCTTTTTATTAATCATCGGTGATAATTTCAGAATTATTTTATTGTAGAACTATGTACTCTCTAATCTCGTTTTTTTCTATTTTTTTAGGGTGAGGAGGGATGGAAGTACAAATAATGAAGTAAAGCTACAATGCTCAAATCAAGGTAACAATATCGCTGACGTTTAGCTTTTTTTTTTAGCAAAATACATTTAAAGGAGCTGAAAATTCGTCAGACTACACAAAATTATTTGACTTCACTGTATTGCGAAGATTCACCCATACAAGGAATCTGTTTCTCGCGTGTATGTAACACAAATTCGTTAGCATAATTGCACGAAAAAATGTATATCTGAAAGAATACACCATCACGCAACCACAGTGGTCGTTGAATGTTCTATTGAAGTCTTTGTTCACTCAATTTGAGTTTTTGCCTATCTGCGTGAATATTTTTCTGTAACCTTTACCTACATAGCCTTTTGCATTTTCTTTGATTATTAGTCTCTAAGTTTTTCTTACAATGAAAATAGCTGATTCAATATTTCATGAGACTGGGTGGAAAGTAGTTCAGAAATGTTTTCACACTAAAAGTAGTATAAAGCCTACTAGTTCTTTTTATTGACGCACCACGTGCAAAAGTGTAAAAAGTTTTCAAAAGTGAGCATGAAAATTGATTTGTGTTTTGTTCATTCAACCGAGGCTGGTAAGTAATTTTGAGAAAATACTTGCGGGTGCGATGATGCAGTTTTGCTGCGTTTCGGAAAGCATACAGTAGTAACGTAAAAAATTAAAATCCTCAATTATTTAATGTTGGCTGAAGAAGGTGGAAAAATTTAAGAGTGTTCGAGAACCACAGCAGTTCTATGTGATGTACTGGAGTGCTAACTATGATAGATTAATTGTTATGCCGAATTTAAAATTGCATAACAAGGCTTTCTACGTACGAGCATGCTTCAATATCTTGTCATAGCGAATGCAAGAGCTCTCTGGTTAATATCAGGTGGTCTCAGATGAAATTTTGTCCTTCAGGTAGTTTTCTTTATCAACTATATATAAGTTTGATTATTTCTATGCATACGGTTAATTTTAAATAGCTTTTATTACAGAGAAAAATTTTACGTAAAATCACTGCTCTTAATCTGATAGATATGTTGACGACCAAACAATATCGATTCATTTTCTCGCACGAATACAAGCTGGGTCACTCGGCCACCGAAGCCTAACGAAACATCAACTGAGCTTTTGGCTACGATGTTGTTGATACCAGAGCTGTTCAGAGCTAGTTTTTAAGATTTCGTACGGGAACGCCGCACCTCGCAATCGACAAGCTACGATCGACAAGCTGCAAAGTCTGAATGACGAAATTTGGCCTCATCCTCCCTATTCTCCTGACATCTCTCCCACTGATTATCACTTGTTCAAGCATTTCGATCTCTTCAATCATGATGAAACATTTTTAAATAAAGAAAGTATAGTTGTAGCATTTGAGCAGTTTATTCGTGAAAAAATAACAAGTTCTTTGTGGATGAAATATTTGCATTAGAAAACGTGGGACGAAAGTCATAGAGAGGATAGGGTCAGATTTTGATTAAAATAAACACCTTACGACAGTTATTTTCTTTCATTTTCAAACGTGACATTTCATGAGAGAACCTAGTTTTTTGGCGAGGAAATTGGATTTATGCTCATGTTGTAATTTCATGTATCTCTTTCTCATCTTCCTCTTCATTGTTCGCTGAATTAGTTTCCCGCTTGGCAAAAAAATTGAAAAGGACGTGAAGAGAAACTGTTTAACTTTTTCGATACCGCGATTTTTACAGTGTAATGAAAAGGATTCTAGGAATCAAAATCTCAACATCCCGATTTGAAAGTGCAATAACATGAGCGATGATTTATTTCTATAAATGCGAGCTCATTTTGAATCGAAACTTCTATGCTATGTAAAAAGATTAACTGGGGATAAAAATGCTTTTCAATTGAAAAACAAAATTTTCAGTGATATTTTTTATTCAAGTTCTGACTATGACTGATCAGCTACAAATGAATAGAAATAACAAAAACCTTTATTTGGGTTCAGTAAAATGAATTTAAACGTATCACGAATAATGGCACTTAAAATAGGATAGAACTACTGTCAAATTTCTGTTTCATAATTATCGTAGTATAAAATAAGACTAGCGAGTGCCCAAGATTATTTTCTTTACGCTATTATTTGCCCTATCAGTTGAATTACCTCAAAATTATTCTTTTCATTCTAAAGCTATAAGTAGAAGCACCAACTAACTTGGCCTTAGAAGTACAGACAGTATCGGCAGGCCAAGTACAAAAAGTAATAGAATGTTCGCTCCATGTTCCGTAGACTGCAGGGAATATCTGTAGTGGCTATAGACTGGATAACTTAAGGGCTTTGGTTACCTAATTACAATTTTAAAATCACTACTCGTTTTGTATCAGCAGGAATATATCATTTATTATTGTAAAATACTAGTTAATATAAAAGATCATTTCATTTTATCATAGTTTGTCAATTAAAAATTTTATTTACAGATGAAATTGTTAGCTCCAAAAAAGTAATCAGTGGTCACAGAAAGCTTAATAAACAATGTGAAAAACCTGGTATATTTTGACTTTGAGTTAAAGTCTTGGCACAGAACTGATATTTTTACCCATCGACTGACTAATTATGGCTTAGCCTTTAAATATTTACAAAAAATTTGGGCGTCTGGAAATCACAATGAATTTTAAAATAAATTAAATTTTTTTAAATGATGTACTTTTTGCAAAAAAATTCTACTTGGGTTAGAATTACAAACTTAGATTCTTTGTCCGTCGGAGTGAGGTTATTATGAATTGCAATATGATAAAAACTATGAAACATAGAACTAGGCTACAGCTTTGAAGGATTTAAATTAATTTCGGGGAAAATTCGAGATACTCTTCAGTCGTTGTTTTAACATTCCAAAAATTCGTTTACTTTCCTCACGTTTTTTTTGTTGATTTGAAGAAGTTATCAGTATCGCTTAAATAAAAGCAGGATTGTTAACATGTGCTCGTACATTGAGAAACATTATACTATTTCATACACTCATGCAATTGCTGTCAGCAACTGGACAACATCGTCAAGAAGAGCGAAACAATATTTTCTATTCCTGTGTCTGACTATCTGGTATACACGAGAGGCAGAGTATCGCTTACATTAATAGCTACAAAATGACTTGCCCAAAATCAGGTCCTCAAAACTAATTTAAGATCCATAATATCAGCTTTCGCATTTTTTCTTTCCAAAAATGTAGTAAAATGCTGTCTTCATACATATGTGTGGATAAAAATAGCTCATCTTACATACTGAATGTATGAAAACACTGCATACTGAGCTGCATTACATCATTTCAGAAAATAGTTTTAGCTAATAATAAAGTATGCGTCGCGGCAGAGTAACTTTGAATGCTTTGCAGCATAAACCAGATCGACGGATGCAGACTTACTGCAGAGTCGAAAAAAATTATTCCCTGATTTGAATCGTCTGAAAAATCCGTACCGTTTACAATTAGGTCTTACCGCGTCCACACTGAACGAGAGCTCTGGTCGTCCAATGCAGCTAGGCTTGTGCTCGCTGGCTCCTCCTAGAAAAGCGCATGAAGAGGAAGGCTGAGCGAAGGAGGCGGCCGCTCCCCAGTTAAGAGATTCCCTGAGCCTGCCCGCCTTCGGTGGCGGAGTCAGTGGCAACTTTCGCCACGTTCGACAATGCCCTGAAATATATATCACGCGTACATATGAAGAGATTGACGAGCCAGCACGCACGGGTGTCGGAAACACATGCATGTGTATGTTGGTGTACGAATGAGAATAGCTGACGGGTAACAAAGCAAACCCTACGTATTGAACACATTTCAGTACATTGTAACAAAAGTTCTCAGTAACTTTTACGAAGCTTAAGAAAGGATATTCTGATGGAATTAGTTCTATGGTTTTATAGGCCTAGAAAAAGACTACAAATAAAATATGGCTCTAACAACTGCGATCCGTGCCATACGTTCTAAGAAAAGCACTCTTGAACCCTTCATTGTATAGTTTATATCTAATAGTTTGGCCGCCGTAACTTCGTCAATTTCAGAAACGAGTCAACTGAATGTAAATAAATTGGTTGACGACAGAAGCCCAAAAATATACCATCAGTCTTTATCTCATGGAAAGTATAAACGGAAACGCAATCTGAATGACACTTCTGAAACTGTAGAAAGCGCACCCGCTTAGCTTGGATGTGGAAGAGCAGTTTATACACAGGAAAATTTCAAATGTTTCCATCTAATGTTTTATCTAGACTCACGCTGAGAATCAAGCTGGCCTTAATTGGTTATGAACAATATATTGGTTATTTAAGGCCTGGGGCAAAGCCTGTTAATTTTCGCTGTACAAATTAGTTTTGAAGTAAAACGATGACGATAAGTCTGAGATTACCTTAAAACATGAAATCGTAACAGTACGTGCTATCATACACTTTCAATTATTTACGAAAATGTGAAGCTATCAGTGGTAATGCTCTAAAAGGGACCAATGCTTGAGAGATTTTTAAAATAAATCAAGGTTAATAATGTTGAAACCTCTCTCTGATAATTGGCAAACATAATTTTTGAACTGAATTTTCCTTTTGAGGTTGAATATTCAATCACTGATGTTGAAAACATTACAAACGTAATTAAATTCATCGGTACACAATTCTACTACAAAAATTTTGCTTGTACCCATGAGCGTTCTTTTAATTTTTGAAATTATGACAGAATTTCCACTTTCAAGGTCTATTTCCTGGTACTGCGTACATGTGTCGTTCACGAAAATGCAAACTTTTGGCTCTTAAGAACAGACTATTTCTTCTATTTTTCAATTCACCTGTATATCGTCTCTGAGCTGCTTGAAGCGCACGTTAAGCTCGCACCTTAGAGCAGTGTTATTCACTATTTTTTGCAAGAGAGCCACTTCGGTTAAACGTATTAATTGAGAGAGCCGCAGCTACTGCGAGTTAGCGTATGTTATATAAATTTTATGATAATTAATTTCTATATTTCTTCGGAAGCCGTGTCATCGCATTGAGTCATCGCAAGCCGCCTGCGGCTCGCGAGCCGCGCAATGAATACCACTGCCCTGTAGAGCGACCTCCTCATGCACCACGCAGCTGTGCGGGCAGAGCGCGGTCACCTCGCGCGCGTGTTAAAGTTGGGCGAATGAGCAATCATAGTGCGTGAATTTTAAACACCTAGTTAACCACCCTTTAAAAGCCCACTTTGAGTTAAAGTTAAGCGAATAAACAATCCCGCATGGTGAACCTTTATGTCAGTAACCTCACCTCAAAAGCCCAGTTCAAGTTTAAGTTGAGTAATTCTCGATGGGTGTTTAAAAATGGTAAAAATTTGAAATCATTGATTACTTAGAACGAAAAAAAACGTACGCAAACATACTTTCGCAAGAGAAAGAAAAGATAGAAATATCTATGATAAAAATTATATTTTCGATGTATATCATGAAATTAAATTTTAATTGGTTTAACGAATGTTCTTTATGTCCAAGGATAAACTATATCGTTTCCAAAAAAAAATGAGCTAAATGTAGGATTGAAAACATTTTCACATTTTAATTATTCCTGAGTAATTCTTAATCTCCATGTTCCATCTCCAACACTAACTGTAACACTTAGACGCAACACTTACATGTAACACTTGATGCAGCATTTAATTAATGCAGCATTTATTGCAACGTTCACAGCAGCACATATACCGGGTGTCACACAAAAATGTCCAAGACTGTTCGATGGATTTTACCTCAGATTAAAATTAACGAATTTTAATTGTCTTTTGTTTCCTTTTTGATCGATTTACTGAAAGGGGTAGAAAAACTAATTGTTCAAAGGAAAAGTTTTTAAAACAACACTGGTGTTCTTAATTTCTCGATACCTACTGTCAAAAATGATTTCACAATGATGTATCCTACATACCAACAAGTATGTATCATCTCCATCATTAATAATTCTTCGACAACGAATTCAAGAAGTGTATCAAGAACTGAAAGAAAGCGGTGAAATAATCCGCAAAACCCTTCGTTCAATGGTGGCTAGAAGTAATACTTGCCTTGAGAGAAATGGAGGGTATGTTGAAGGATACTAAATTACTTTATTTATTTAAACGTTATTTAAGGTAATGATTTGTTACTCGTTTAAATTTCGTTTGTTTGGTTTTTTGAAAAGTACAAAATAAGGAAGAATGTCATTACTGTTTTCAAAAACTTTTCCTCTGAACAATTAGTTTTTCTACCCCTTTCAGTAAACCGATCATTGTAAAGTGGTTATTCACCCAATTTCCAAAAACCTAAATTATTCGAAAAGAAAAGAAAATTTACTACACTGTGAAAACAAATACAATTCAAATTTGTTAATTTAAATCGGAGATATAATTAATTAAAAAGTCGGGGACATTTTTGTGTTACACCCGGTATAGCAATCATTGTAACACTAACAGTTATGGGTAATGCAAGACCTACGTTCCATTGTTCAAATGATAATTTTGACATACTCTGAAATAACATCAGTGCGACAGCCTTCGTGGCAACAACCTTCACAAAGCATGCATATTACCAAGGAGAATTGAAGCTGACTAAACACTAGACATACGTGATATTGCATTAATTATTTTTCGAATTTTAATGGTGCCAACAGTGCAACAAAGCCCAATTATGAACAGTTGATTAATTGTTCGTCACTTGTGCAAGAAAAATGCGGGCCATCTTTATGAAAAAGACGAATGTGCTAGTGCAGAGGACCTCACGGAAGAATGCTCCCAAGCTCATGACAGTATTTAGCTCGCGCCACTTTCCCGCGGCTCTCAGATCAGCTCGCTGCGCGCGGTCGACACCTAAATTCACTAACACGCCTCAAGATTGATGGCCCCCGTAATAAACTGCAGCAAATTAAGTCCGCTAACACGCCTCAAGACCGATGGACCTGCAAAGAATACAAGGCGCGTCAAACCAGCAAAATAGTCCACAATAGCGTAACTTCGAAGAGTGAGCTGAGTTACTCAAGTGAAAAGAGCTATGTTTCTTCTTCAAAGCTGCCCACATTGCTGGAATTCTTGGCATCCAGTCAAGGATGAACATCAGTAGGTGCCGTCTGACAATGAAACTTATGTTTTCCTCCTGCCGCTGAGTGCAAGAAAAATTCCGATTTGCGGTGCAGCTTCGACTTTAATAGATCCTTTATAAGTAGCTTTTACAGAATTTTAAAAGCGAAGAATACAATTCTAAACATTTTTTGTACGTTTCGGGATAAATCCCATCATCAGCTGAAAAACACATGACATAAAAATAAATGTGAGTAGTTACAAACACCAACGGTTCACTAGACTATAATAAATTAGATGGAAATGCACAGTGGGAAAGAACTAGACATATCATTTAGTACTTAAAATATGCAGTGATTCTAAAACGGGTACATCAGTGAAATTTGACCCCTGCCCTATGATTGAAAAATTGTCGTTGGAGATCGTTGAGATTATCGTTATAATTCAAATTGAATCGCATCAAAATGCTTTAAACCGTGCCTTCTTAATTTCACCCGATTTTACTGTAATGCATTTTGAGTTTGAAACTCTTAAAAAAATTTTCTTCAACAATGGGTATCCAGTTTCTTTATTCGAGTCCCAGTTAAAGCAGTTTTTGTCCAAAAAGCTTAATAGTCTTCCGTCCACCGATGACCCTAAAAACAAACTTTACATTTCTCTCCCATATTTCGGTGCTCAATCCGAGAAACTAAAAGAGCTGAATTCTCTTGTGGTTAAATACTTCAAATTTATTCACATGCAATTTTTATGAACAACTCTTGTATTAAATTGTTTTCAGTTTCAAGGAGAAACTTCCCGTTGCGATGCGATCCTCAATTGTTTATGAATATAGTTGTGCACAGTGTGCATCCAGGTACGTCAGTTGCACAGGTCGTACTCTAGGACAGATGATCGCTGAGCATAGGGGAGTCAGCTACCGCACAGGATCAAGGATAAGACGACCACCCCATTCTGCAATGGGTGTTCATGCAGACAACTGCAATTCAATAATCTCCAACGATAATTTTTCAATCATGGGGCAGGGGTCGAATTTCACTGATGTACGCGTTTTCGAATCACTGCATATTTTAAGCACTAAATGATTTGTCTAGTTCTTTCCCACTGTGCATTTCCATCTAATTTATTATAGTCTAGTGAACCGTTGGTGTTTGTAACCACTCACATTTATTTTTATGTCGTGTGTTTTTCAGCTGATGATTGGATTTTTCCCGAAACGTACAAAAAATGCTTAGAATTTTATTCTTCGCTTCTAAAATTTTAATGAATTTGCGTCATTGACATGCAAAAGATAGCTTTTACAAATGAAACATTCAAATCCTAGTTTTAAGGTTGAAGTTGAAAATTCTAAGAGTAAACAAAAATCATGACCAGAATATTAGCTCAATGTGTTTGGGAATTTAAAAGGGGATTTTAATGCATGACATCAACTTACGCAATGCTTCCTCAGGTGCGAGGGCTACTTGTGATTATCTCATTCGGTGCTCAAGCTTAGTGAGAGGAGCTTTTTACGCCAGCTGTCGCAAGACCACCTCTGATTAGAATGAATTAAGAAAATCACAAATGAGAAAAACAGCAGCAAACGGAAAACGTGTTCACTATGTAAGTTATTGGAAGTTTAGAATGAAAACACACACGTGTGCAAATGGTAATCAATAATTTAAGTTGATGTACTAGGCCCAGTATGAATTTCGAGGCTCACGGGCTGTTATATACGACACGCCCTGAGTGATGAAATTCCGAACTCATTTTCTTGCTGTTCTTGCGCTTGTTGAGCTTACCTTTCTCACTTAAGTTTATTGAGTGACTTATCGACTACAATAACTTGGTGTACTAACATTGCAAGGTAGTAAAAATTAAATTTTCAACTCTGATCCAGACGACTTCAACCAGAACAGGAAGAAGTTATTTTTTTTAAAACATAAGTGACCGCAGAATATTAACTAAATGAGTTGATTGTATCACTGTCAATGTGACATTTTAGTTTGCTTGCATTTCATAAAAAAACATGTTCTCGACGTTGTGAAATTTATCATCTTCTATCATGAATTTATTTTCAACAGAACTTTGTTTATTTTATCCTATGCTGAATAGGAAGCAAACGGCCTATACATCAAAGGTTATCTATGAACATGTCAGCAAATGATCCAATCAAATACGCAACATTTCTTTGCATGATGTGTTTTGAGCCAACGGTACGTGTACGCTTGAATATGGCTACTATAACCACGTATTTTTCGAAATCAGAATCTTCTGAAATCTTGTCAGGTTATAAAACTTAGCGAGTATTTAAGCCATTTTACTGTAACTTAAATTCTCGCCAGGCTTCCATACTGATTCCTAAGTGTCCAATAAAAGCAATGATTTCTCAGGTGTGGGCCTTAGGTGCAGTACTGGTGTGGGCCTTAGGTGTGTAGACATATACTGTACATACATGTATATATATTTATATGTGAACTATTTTTTGCCCATATTTGGGTGTTGGGATCAAAACGA
The DNA here is from genome assembly GCA_014220935.1 of Platorchestia sp. MABIK. Classification (NCBI taxonomy): domain Eukaryota; kingdom Metazoa; phylum Arthropoda; class Malacostraca; order Amphipoda; family Talitridae; genus Platorchestia; species Platorchestia sp. MABIK. The sequence continues at coordinate 23,947 of JACJUY010003247.1, read as the reverse complement.
ATTGGAATCGCTGTAATTTCGAGGAGCTGAAGAAAGAAACAAGGCTCCGTTACCAAAGAAAATGCTCGTCTAAACTTTGCGTTTCTGTCGTATGAAAATACCTCAAACACTAGTTTATTTTTAAATTTTTTGACATTTTCCGAAATTCAAAAACATAAGAAAATTGGGAAGCATGGTATTTTCAAAGAACTTACCTTTCAAATTTTTGCCAATTACGTGACAATGAGTTTTATGGGAGAAATACTGAAGCATTAGTACCGTAAAGTATTAGTGAAACTCTTTGTCACATCGAGTTCCAGTTGGGAATAATTTTATTCTCATTCGATTTTCACAGAATTAATTTGTACAAAAAGCTTCCGACGTCCACTGCCTTCATCTATTATTAACTTAATAAAGACTTCAAATGCTCGAGTACAAAGGAGCATTTAGAGCTTAGCAGCACAGGACAACATAGCTTCTGCAAGCGCCCTTGAAAATCCCGCAAGGTCGCACTGCTGAGTTATGCAGTAATGTCGCTCAAATGAATAGTTGCTACGGTATGAAAAGTAGAAGGAAAATAATATTTTCATACCATTGTAGTAGATCAATTCACATTGCAGCTTAATCAAACATAGATGACGCAATTTCTAAAAGGAAAGCAATAGCGGAGAGGTCAGAAGATTGAAAAATTTGTATAAAAACGGGTGAAGGCTGATGATATAAGTGCTTGGGTTTTGTGATTAATTTCGTTTAATTTAGTGATCCACTCATAACACTTTGTGATTCACAACCTATGCAGATTTAGATCAACAGGCATACAATTCTGAACTAAATTTTCTGAAAAAATATTACGTGATGAAAAAGTTCTTGTCAAATAATTTTTTTAATGCATGATTTTCCAACCAAAGATCAATGAACACTCACTTGAAGTTGGAAGTTTTATTGTGAAGCGCAAAACAGTTGGTGAACGTATAGTTAGCTGTCTGAGTTAAGAAATGTTCAAATTAATTCTTCACAGTCCATAATCGGATGGAGGGACAAGTAGAACAGAATGCTAACAAGATGATATGGCGATCTAGTACCGAGGAATATACCCCTTGATACTAACCGTCCGCTGATGCAAAAAAAGCAAAAGTAATTTGAACAAACAAAAAAATGTTGAACAAAATAAATGCTGTAAAATTCAGTCATATCCGCCGATAGACTAAGTGCAGTGCGTTGCGGAGATATGGAACCGATTATACAATGTGAGGTGCAACATGCTTCATGACCATTCCTTTAAATGGTGCACTTCCTACTTTTCAACGAGCTTTAAACCGAAGATCATACAAAAATAGTTATTATAATTCCTTAATTTATCGACCATGTTAAATAATTGATTTCTTTATCCTAATTCTAGTAATATGGTTTGGTTAAAACTCTAGTCAATCTACAAGTATGAGAATGTTCAATCTAAGATACACACAGAAGGAAGCGTCAGGATTTGTAGTTCGCTGTGTAGTAAACCACGAGGACGATAATATCAAAGGAATACTTCAATACTTGTTAATAAATTTGTAAAGGTAACTTTCTACGGTGACTCAAAATGAAAAGATATCGAATATTCGAACAACAAAACAATTCCTCAAATCAGGCAGACGTCCATGTAAAAGAACGGTCCAGATGTTCTCCCCACACTGGCGGCTCTGGCCAGCAAATGAAGTGTTCCTAAATATGAGCGATGTTTTTTGAATGCAGGAAACGTTTCCATGGAATGTCCTGAAAATTATATGACTAGAATATGATATTTTTTAAGTAGCTCTCCAACTTGATGTTAAAGATTTGGTGCTTCGATAAATTACGTAAACTTAATTTGTCGACAAGCTTGCGATACGAAGAACAATAAATGTGTAACGATAAAAGCTTGTTTGACTCACTGAGTTACTAATCAGTTCCAAAAGATTTTGTGTACTTTTAGCACTCCTAAACTAATTAGGAAAAGCGTTATACTTCAAATTCAGCATTATTGAGAACAAAAGCAAGGGAGAATAAATAAAATATTTTAACATCTCTTTAAATTTAGATATCTTTTACAGTCATATGAAAATACGGTCATTGAAGAATTTCCCCCCAAGCGAATAAATACTAAAGCATAATTCGGCGGCGTGAAGGCTCACGAGCCCATGGCTGCGGTGAGAAGGGTGTCGAAAGGCGGCCACACGATCACGTCCCCACAGCTCGGATATCATCGATCGTCCTCTTAAGAGTCACTGAAGTGCAAAGGCTGCCACTCACGGCGCGACATTTAGCCGCTTTGTTGTGGCATCAAACTTACCTCTTTTGTCGCCGTTCCTCACAACAGCGCAAAAATCCTGAGAAGGGCACGGCGGCGACATTCTTACAGGGCGGTGACGAGGCAGCGCAACGACTTGCTTTCATCTTTTTTCGGCCTCCCAGTGTTGGCGCTCTCTGAACAACAGTCACAAAATCAACTCCAATCACAATTTACAGCAAAAATAATCATTAGTAAAAATAACTATGTTCTTTAAATCGTGACTTATAGGGGTGAAGTCAGCCATGATAGATTGGGATCTTCTTTGGAGTTAATCACTAACATCAATTGAATAGATCGCGTGCGCTATGTTGCATGACATTCCTCTCCATAGAGCAAAATAACCGCAGTCACTTTTGCAAACGACGAATTTATCTTTAATTCTGGAAAATAAATGAAAATTTTCCGTCAACTTTTTTTGCAATTCTTACAGGAACACAGAAAGTATCACGTTTTTGGCGTACATTTTCGTTCATTCGTAGTTAGCATTTCCGTATGATTAATTAAAAATGTGTGTAATTAATTCCAACGTTAATTAGGCATTTGGCTAATTCATACAGAAGATAAAGAAACATTTTATTCGATCATTCGTCAACCAATCTACCAGAGAAGCAGTAGAACTGTTATATTACAGAGAACGATGCATGAAAGCTGTGAAGGTACTTACGGTTACTCATGGTTTAAAGTTAGGTTTGATTTCAACTAAAGGTATTAAAGTTATGAGCATTATGAGTAAAAATCATTTGTGCCGGAATTTTGCAGCAATTCTAAATAGCTTAGTCGAACATCTACAATGAAACTTATGATCAAATCATATTTAAAATCAGTCGAAAAAAATCTTATGAAACCCATCAGTCATTCAAACACAGACATATTCAATCTGTGCAAAAAACTGAACAAATGCGATTATTCGGACGAGTTCTCTTGTGTTCCTACGATGGAAAGATTGAGGTGAGCTGTTGTGTATTGCAGCCCACATCGCTCCACTGTTTCCCAACATAAAATGCTTCAGTAAACTGCTTGAGCTCCGTGGAAAATGATTTTCTATATGCTGCTCTTCATTGGTCAAACTTAAACTTTTTCATAAATTTCAATGCCTCATACATGACGTCTCTTCTGCTGTGAACACAGCCTCTGTCGAATGAACATCACATACTATTCTCAGCAGACCCAGAACCAAAAATCACATCCCAAGGAACACATCCTTTAGACTAATGTCATATTCTTTGAAAAATGAAAACTATCTTCTACATGTCACATTATTAACTATCACATTTCCGTTTGCGTTTTTGGTGTTCGCACTTTTGAACTTATATTCCTATTCTGAAATTCATAAAGAAAAACATACCGTGTTGGCGCCATCCATACTTCTTAAAAGCTGGTATGAAGAATTAATCCAGCGCAGCCAAAGCTAGGTCGATCCTATTGGCGCCAGAAGTGCGATATCAGCCAGCGTATAGTTCGTTGCTTAATTTTCTTTCATGCTTATATCTAGGCATTTTGTTTGTTCATTCTGAAATTATAAATCGATAACAAGTGCATATTGATTTGATTGTGTACTACCGATTTACTTAGGTGTATTCTTTATCTTTCCAGACACCTCGCAATTCCTCAATATTTTGAAACTTGCCATTGCCATTGCCATTACCTTTTTTATTGCTATTGTTATAGAACTGTGATCAATACTGTGTTTCTTGAAATAAATCGAGTGACCACGCAACGGGCTAGTATCAATTTATTGAACCGCTTGGTATGGGGAAAAGCAAGTTTATTCCCTAATAACTTCGCTGGCCATAATTTTAGTCAATGACGTTCAGTTTTCGGTAATTTTCTGTAGAATCAGAATGAGGTAAGATATAATTGATAACAATATGCTTTGCCGATTGCGATATTTATCGAATTAAATTTCACAATTGTCCTTAAACAGGGCTCAGAACTTTCGTAATTACTTAATGCTACTGTTTGACGAAATGATGGTCTGAGATCTTCATCCGACATCGGACGCTTCGGATCTATAGTTCGACAATATGGGTGTACCTGCATTGAGCTGGCAGTCTTGTATATTTATAACACGAGCTCTTGCGGATATTTGGACATTTTCATCTACTTCCAAGTTTCCTTCTTTTAATCGATTGTTACATGAATCTTATTTTAACACTTGATGACTGGTACATATCCTACATTTTACATTAAATATAGAGTCAAACTTGAGTGGGTCTCCATTTCCTTCGCTGGTAGGCCTTGGTTGACGTTTTCTCACACAGTGTTTTAGAACCGACAGAATAAATCATCACGGGGATTATAAACATCTTTACTCTTTATGAATTGCACTCGTTTTAAAGCAAAATATTCAACAGCCGTGGAAAATATAACTGTGATTAAAGCTCAAAGGGTTTCAAATAATTTAGAGGCGAGCCTAAATTTCACAGGGGAGGGTCCACTTTTTCATCAGTAGCACATAAGTAAATCAGATATTCAAAACAAAAATTCTTCAATTTACACTGCCATCACACCTGCAGCTCTGCACATAATTTGGAACGTTTTCCTCGTTTCTAAATGCCACAAACTATTTCACTCGGTAGCCGCTCGCATATCATCTGAGCTGAGTTTAATTCGGCAGTTTCAAAACAAGCAAATATTATTTCCTCTATCTAACAACAAATCAATTAAATTGTTAGCCGAGCAAATTTCCTGGATGAGTTGGCTATAGCGTTCTTCTCACGTTCAGTCCAATGCAAACCAAAACCTAAAGAGAGAGACACGAAACTGATTATCTCAGGATAATGATATTTCTGCTGCGCTAACAGCAGACTTCGTACACATTTACACTGCTGTCCTACAGCTTGTGAAAATAGGCCATCAGTTATTTATTAGGCACATGGTAATGAAAATTTTAGTTCAACAGGAAGTATTAAATAGAGTTATTCAAGTGCTTGAAAAAACTGTTCCATTCAAACTTTTTTCACCATTCGCTTACACTCAGATACATGCACCAGTATTTAAATTTCAAGAAATATTTCAGAGACGCAAAAAGTTTTGCACGCATTTTGCAGAATACAAGAACATGCTTAAGTGATGAAGTTTAGTTTGCCTGCAATTAAATAATCGTAATTCAGAGAGCTAGCGATTTTGGTGTACCCACTCATCAAAGAGTAAAAAGAGATGTTGATGATCACTATGTAGAGATCTGTTTTGGCATTCCTGACGCCGGAAAACATAAGAAATCAGCATAACTGAAGTCTATTTGGAAAAAGCTTTATAGTAAACAGGAGTCAACTCAAATGCATGATAGAAACGTATGCTCAATTAGAAGACGTTAAATAAAACAAAGAAGTTCGTGGGCGAAGCCACTGGAAAAAACTAAAGAAATACAAGAAAGAACAACAAAATGCTACCGCATAATAGAAGTGAGTTTGTGAAACAAGCAAAGAGCAGCTCAGTCAGTGAACTCAATAGCTTCCTGTCGTTGAATGCGCTATCCCTGAACACGCGGTCTGTCACTGAACGCAGAGTCTGTCACTAAACGCAGAGTCTGTCACTAAACGCAGAGTCTGTCTGTAAACGCGCGGTCTGTCACTGAACGCAGAGGCTGTCTGTAAACGCGCGGTCTGTCACTGAAAGCAGTGTCTGTCAGTGAACGCGCAGTCTATCCGTGAACTCGCTGTTTATCCGTGAACGCGTTGTCTGTCCATAAACACGTTGCCTGTCCGTGAACACGCTGTCTGTCCGTCGACACACTGTCTGTCCGTGAACGCACTGTATGTCCTTGAACACAGTGACTGTCCGTGAACATGTTATCTGTCAGTGAACGTGCTGTCTGTCAATCAATTTGGCTGACAGCAATAACTGTCTCCCAGTGAACGCAATAACTCGGCCTCGAAGACATCTTCCGTAGTACTGTTATCATCTACCGACTGAATAGAATTCATAGTAAAACTCAATAAGAGTGCAAATAATGTAAAGAAAGTTTCCAGCTCTTTAACGTGAGTTTAACTCGCTCATAAAACTTTTTCACAAGTGTACTGAATTTATTGATAGGTGTAAGATTTTAAATGGTTGTTTACTTAGAGCATAAATAGAAAATCGTTTGTAGGAAGTTTAAATTTTAAGACTTTATTTATCAGGGTACAAAATCACTTGAAGAAATTAAATTTTACATTGTTCATATGTTTGTTCATTTCGAAACTGACCATAAAATTTATTGGCAACAATTCCATTTAAATCCTACTAGTGTGTACAGTACTGAAGTGTCTTAGAAGGGCAATTTGATGCATGAACATTGGAAATGTGTGTCTTTTTAATTAAGTACGATCGCTTGCGTGAGCTAACTCCCTTTGTGTCATGAAGGTTGATTCACCAAGGGGGGAAAATTTTAAGTATTGCTCAGGACGCATTCTATGATACACATTTCTTTTCTCTACAGTTCATTTGCTTTTCCCGTGAAGCGACTTTGAAACAAAAGGTCAAGGCGCCAATTATTTTCGGGGCGGAAGCACGGGAGCGCGTGAAGGCGGGCGACATTTCGCATGCCGCCCCTCACTTGCCTCGGTACCAAGCAATCTCGCCTCTCGGCCCCCTCGCTTCTCTTCATTGAGCCTCCAAAGCCGCAACAAAGACACCCTTCTGATTTATTGGCGTGGTTTACACTCGAGAGCTCAATGACAGATATAGAAAAGTTGTTAGCCAATAGAAATGTTGGAGCTGCAGGGTGGCTGGGAGCCCTCCGGCAGTACCGTGTGTGCTGCCGCCGCGTCACCGCTTTTGTGAACGATGGTTTGTCAGACGTGCTTTGTACCGCAAAGAGCTCTTCAGAATAAATTTATCCTCGCCTGAATAAAGTGGGCCGCAACGCTACGTGGGACGCTCCACCAACTGTTAGCGTAGGGTGGCTCTTGGACCTTTGTTGGCGGCAACCCCTTCCTGGGAGCGTGATGGCTGCTTGCCCAGACTAAATGACGCATGGAAAATTTCAATTCAGCTGAATATTATCCTCGATATTCATAATTGTTACAGATTTGATTGCCGCTCTGCTGACTTATTCCTGACACATTTACATGCCCCACATTCAGACACCCATGATGATTTTATTTATTTTCTTAATTCAAAATGTTTCTACAGATTACACACAATAATGACGCGCCACGAAAACTGCCTTCGATATCATTTATCCGTTAAATAATTAATGCTAATAATGAATAGAATTTTTCTTAATGATGCACAACAGAATACCTTGTCAGAAATATAATGCAAATTCTAGAGCCAAGCGAATTTTTTCAAATTCGATCGCTTTGTTCTAATACCTATTGACCGGACACTGACACAACTACACTATTTCTTCAGTTTTCTATAAGCCTTTCGAAGATAAATGAGCTAACATAAATCCCTGTTAGGTCTCGAAACTCGTCAGCATACTTAGTAAAAATTGGTCGGTCAAACATTCCGGTATAAAGCGCAAATTTCAGTCTAAATTTATTTTCTGATTTTTTTTTTCATTGTTGCATTGGTTCGGCGATGAAATTCATGGGTTTCTTAAATGTGATTACCATTCATGAAATCAGCGCTGTCTGAGGTTCAACTTGTTTCCTCAAGTGTGTTTAAGCTGGAAAAGGGAAAATTACCATACACCGCTAGAGAACGTTCAAATATGAGCAGGAACGATCAATTTAAATAGGTCACCTCCACAACTATGAGTTATCATGAAATATGCAATTAATGGAGGGCCAGTTATGTTGAAGCAAACAATCGTGAAGTCGTCATCTTGTTATCTGAAAATTTTGGTCTATTTGCAATTCACATCATGCGCCGCCGCTCGCTGGACGAGAAAACGCAACATTTTGTACCGAGGTCTTCTTCAACTTAATACTAGATAAACTATAAATAATTTCAACTTCGGGTCAATCAAACCAAAAAATAAATAAAGTCATTGCGTAAACGCATACATTTGTAATTTAGTCAAAACACTGAGAGTATTAACGTACAAAATTTTGAAAGGAAATTTATTATCAACAATGCCTAAAAAATTTTTTGCACTACAAAACCCCATCACTGTCTTTTGAATGAAAGTCCCAGAAATGATTTTCTTGGGCTCCTCGAGTAATTTACAAGGTAAATTACTTGGGCTCCTTTTCGAGTAAACAAGGGCAGAAGTATACAGTGCACCTCGTTCCATACAGTCTGTACTAGTGCTTATGCTATTTACAGTTATGTGGAGCTCCAGGAGCACGCGGCTACAGTCAGGACTAGTACAATCAACTCGATCAGGACTAGTACAATGCAGAACTCATTGCAACATTTTGCGATTGATTTTTGCGTAAAATTAGGCTGATACGGTGACTATGCATGAAGTTCCTCTCCCTTAATTGAGTGCGAAATGAACACATGAAAAAATGTGGCCGCCATCTTCATTCGCGAAATGTGTTCTTCATTTGCAGCTTCAGTCGCAATTTTTGAAATACGAGTAGGCGGTAATGATATTGTGTAAGCAGTTGCTGTTAGACAGCTTGAGCTGAGACAAAAGATTTATACTGAGCACAAACCTAATTAAATAATGTAATGCTACGCTCTTGTGCTGTCTACGATTTAAAAATGCACTAAGGGAGCTCGACGACACTAGCTTTTCTGCGGCCAGAAACCGCGGAGGTGGTACGCAGGTGTGTCAAAAGCGTGTATGGCCATCAGATATATCTCTAGCTTCTACATTTTACCTCGTCTTTTTGCTATGGTATCTATGAAATTTTTTTATTCAGAAACGAGCACTATTCACAATTATTGAAAATCATTTATAATTCATTGCCAAAAAATATGAACAAATAAAACATACCTTTACAAGGTTTCCTTGTGCAAGCACGCATACCACATCTGCGTGGCTCATTTCTATGAACGACACGAGCGTGTGCAGGTTGCTGTAATAGAATCTTTTGAAATCCTATGACTTGTTTTAGTATTCTGTTTTTAGCTCAACTTCAGCATTCTTTAGATGCTGACGTCTGGCAAAATTTTAATGAAGAGACAGTTATGATTTCCAAGTAAAGTGTTTGACTTTTGTTGTCGACTTGCTTCATCTCTCCCACCACACAAAGTATGCCATTTTCGATAAAAATATCCTTCCCTTCTATTTTCACTTTTTCAACTATGTAATTTTGCTCAACAGAAAAAGGTTTACGTTGTTGTCTTTTCAAAATTATCACTGACGAACAAAAAAAGTAACATAACTACTTGGAAGTCAAACCGAAGTAAGATGTTCCCCTTGAATTTCAATTGTTTGGGCGTATGAATCAGGGAATTTGAGCTAAGCAATTCACACCAATGATTCAGCCGGAGTGGATAGACCCAAGTAAGGCAGAAATGCGTACTTTTCTAGGTCCTTGAAGTGTATACATTTTTGAAACTGACGCTGTTTCTTCAAGTTTGAAATGTTATTCTTAATTGAAGGGGTGAAGACATCAGACAATTTACACAATGAACGCATTAGCAATTTTTTGTACAAGTGAACCTCCTTTATTGCTGTGCCGTAATGTGTGTTGGATTCCTTGTGTGTAACATATTTGGGGGCACAGAATTTCTTTTGTGCTTTTTTGACTCACTATGGGCAGATTTATGTAAAAAGCTAGAACACCCATCACTAGTACAGTTTTGAAAAGTATATCTGACACACATTTACAGTTTTACACAATGCAGTTCGCTTCACTCCTCATGAACAGGTAATGAAAGTACTCGAATTCAAGGTCTAAATATATTACCATCATTTACCAGTAATAGCAAATTTTTCATTAAAAGTTTTTTAAGTTTTTCCACTACAACTGATTGTGCAATAATATTGATGGTTTCACTGACACTTTATTCTCTTGAGTTTGGCAAGGTGAATTGAATGCGAACTATTTTATGTGAAAGAAGTTATACCCAGCAAAATAATGGTGGGTGTTAAGCACGGGTGCTAATAATTGGGAATATGAATAATCATTTGATTCTCACCGCACTCTGTTAAATTCTCTTTTAACGTTTAGACCTTTTCAACACAATATTGTTCTATCAGAGGTCGGCAAACTTTTTACCCGTCGACCCCTTCATAGGATATTTGTATTTACATCGACCCCCTCCATGCACACACCCATACAAATAGGTGAAATAAATATTAAACCATTATTGACTTTATTGATGACCAAAAATAAAGAAAAATGGTATAAAATTACGACTTTCGGGGGTCGATATCGACAAATTTTTTGACCCCTGTCCTAAATAATGCATAGATGTATGTTAAGCCATCCGCAGGTTTTGACTTTAATTTTCCAATCATTTATAGTTATATTACGTCAGTGGAAAGTCATTAAGCGGTTACGGTAAGGTGTGTATATTTACTGGACATTCAGAGTTCTAGGTATTTCCAGAAAGGCCTTCATGTATATATATGAAACAAATACTTTTTGGCTTCTCACATTTCGGTTTACCTACTGCAGACGCACTCAGGGACATTTAGCTGCTTGTAAATTCGTGGCAGTTTTGGCGCAGTCTGTAGAATTTAGTCCTGCCATGCATGGTCAACTTTTCATATATTTCATCCTAGAGAAAACTAACGCAGTTCTCCCGGTAAGCTATTGTTGCATTGTGAATCGGTGCTTTATTCAGAAACATCCTTCGTGGATTTAGAAAACTAGCCACCGTTTAATGAATTTCATGTATTGCCGAAATGTGAATAAAATGATCAATAAATTCGAAGTATATTCGAAGCTGAGACAAGTATTCGTACACCGTAACTCTCTTTAAAATTATATAAACTTCAACTCAGTCCCAATAACGTAGCGGATGCGTAAGAATGAATGATTAATTAATCATTCTGACAGAAAAAAGAGGCCGGACTTCACTTGAAAAATAAAAATAATTGTAAACTTAAGAAAATTAACAGTACTTATTTTCTCAGTTGAATTTGATTTTTGGTGCTAGTCCTCAGCTAATAAATATTTTTGGTCTCCATTGTAATCAATTTTTGTTTAACATTTTCTCACAGTTGTTTGAGGATTTTAATTCATTGTTTTTTTAATCCGCTTCAAACCAGCGACGTTTTTAGAGCGTTTCAACTGAGGATAGTTTTTTCTCGTACTCTCCTGAGGAAATATCAAAATGAGGCAAGTGGTCAGGCTATCAGCTAACATTAGAATTGTATCCATTGAAACATTGATGAGGTACTCATGCAAAATATTTTTTCACAATTTTTCGAATGTTCATTTCTCCCCACATTGCAGTGCATATATTCACTGAAGTGAACACATCATACTTGGCTCTAAATGCTTGCGAAAGCTGCGAATTTATTGTTTTATATGTGACATGGATTTTGCCGGTATTCTGATCTGAGATTGATCACTCCATATCACCGACCGGTACTCCGATGTTAGACAAACCATTACACAACGATACCATAACCATGCAAGTACTCGAGGCCACTCTATAATGCCACCCACCGATATTTGGAGGTGTAAGTTATCCCACAATACTACACGCAATTTGCACTTTACAAAATCAGCTTCCTCTCTGTTGAGAGCGTTACTTAGTATCATATTTGGGATAAAAAGGAAAATCAACGTAGCTATGAAAATAAAGATAAAAAACAAACAATATTTTATCTGTTGGTTTATTGAGAAAATTTCAATTCAGAAATAGTTTTCAATTCTTTGATTTGTTGTTTTTCAAAACACTGAGGATGAATTTTTTATAATCCGAAACGTTTTTTATCATGATTTTCTTAGCAACGTTGGTTTTCCATTTTATCCTAAAAGTAAGATTTCCTAGAAATCGTCCTATTTCATCTATAAGTATTTTTTCATTTTTTGCATAAATCACTTTCTTTTCTCACTTCGTCTATAATCATTTATTTGGCCTATGAAGCTCGTCTTTGTTCTGATAATCTGAAATTTTATGGTCACAAAGGCTACTCTAAATCATGATAGGGATTTTTTCTCATGGTACAGAATTGCTTGTTTTGAACTGATACTGCTGTGAAAGCTCAGGAACATAATAAATTTTGGGATTTGCTCCCTCTCTATTTAAGTTTCAAAGCTCCTCATTGTAAAACTGATGCACAAGCAACGAAGAAAACGTGCCCTTTAATTCGCATTTTTGTGTGGTTTGCACTTGCTGCACCATTTATCTCGGCTTTAATTCAGTAGATTGGATGGGAGTGTCTTTCGTACCAAATTTCGGTCACGAGCAAACGACACGCTTCCTTGTCACCGGGAAACAAACTTACTGGTATTCATTTATATTCCGATCACCATGCATCATCACTCAGTGCGGGAGTTTCTCGGAAAAACTTTCATGGGTTCCAGATAATTTAACAAGTATTCAATTTGGCTATTGCTAGAGCAAATTTGAACATAGCTTACTTGTAGAGCACAGGTCCAGCTGTAGTTAAAGCTCCACGTTTTTGCGGCGTCTTTAACTTCTGCCTCTGAAAAGAGCACTTAAATTACATTTTACGGCTTTTTCTGATGGCGAAATCTTTCGTGATGGTGAAATCTTTGAAGTCTGAACCATGTATAAAGATTACACACTATACAATAATGCACACTCCGCTTCTACGCAGGTTGAGCCACTTGAACTTCATCTTATCTTTCTTACACGACAATAAATTTGAAATATCATCACTGTTTCATTAGCATTATTGCAGAACTCATCGGCCATCTACAAATAATTCGAAGTAATTCACAAGTGTCTATTATTCTTTTCAGAACCGGTGAAATGACCTAAGATTGGTCACTAAATTTTAAATCTAAGGTTATAACTTCATTTGAATTACTAACAGGACTAATTGGTGTGATTTAGTGATGAAGTTTCTCTCACAGCCTCATTAGGATGATTGCTCCGCTGAGCTGCCTACAGCCCGCTGTACTGTGAAGTCAGCAGAGCTGGCCCGCTGCTGCAGGATGGTAGAGCCACCTGTCGATGCGGCTGTCTCTTAGACTCTTATTTAAACATTAACAGATATTCTCACTTAACTTCTGACTAATTTCTAGGATATTCGATACTGAATAAAATAAATTCGGTTTTTAACGTGTAAAAATGACTTCTTTGCTCTGGTTGTCCTTGTTCGAACACGGATCGTCCGGAGGGAAAAACAAAGTCCTGAGTGAAATTCAAACAATTGAGTGAAATATGATTTATTTCTTATTTAAGTAGTTATCAATATCCTTTGCATATCGAACACAAACCACTTCATCCGCAAACAACAAACAGTTGCAGTAGGCTCTAGCAGAAAAGGAAAATTGAAAGTTGAAACAGACGTATAAACTGTTTGTGTAGACGGCACTCTTTCTTTATAATTTTACGATCGCTCCATTTTTGAAATCGTTTTGTTCGACTAGTATTTCGGCTGGTCACCTAAGGAAAGGGACCTGCAAGCTGAATGAGTAGTTAAATTCCCCCTCCGTTCATTATGGCCACCAGAAGAGCTGTACATACTCTGGTAAAAATCCAAAAGAAGTATTAAACCACGTTTCGTTGTCCAAATGTGTGACGCTTTGATCAAAACTTGCACGGCATAGTGACCTCATCTTAGAGAAAAACGATGAGGGTGAAAAATGTACGAAATAAAAACCAAACTCAAACCTGAACCCTCAACATTGTTTCATGACTTTTCCGTGACAAACTACGACCTCCACTTGAGCGCTGATTTCCATGGCATGTCGACGGATACACACTACACATAAATAGCTCGTCTCCTGCAGGCACAGCTGCACCTGACGACGAAGTTATTCGGCTGCTTGTCATAAATTAATGTTGTTACTGATTCCGAAAAATGTAATGCTCGTGTGGTATCAAGCTTTTTTACGGCTTAATATTAATAATTACTGAAAATTTTTGAAAAAATCAAAAAGTTCTATCTAAGATGACATTTGTAACAACTAAACTGTCTCCTGCATAAACATACAATATTATTCGTACATTTTAAATACCAAATAGAATCATAATATTAACTGTCTATAGAATGACCTTTCCTCTTTAATTTGTCAGCTATCGTTTTGTGGAAATTTTAATGAGATGAGAAGAAGTTTCTTTTTCAAAATATGCCTTCTTTTCTCGACAGTAATACGTTCTAATTCAAGATGGTTTTTAGAGCCCTATTTTTATTTACATTTTCATACCTCGCCATCCAAAATTTCCATTCAGTAGGAGTTTCCTCAAGATTTATCGAAGATCACGGACGACTAATCAGGATTTTCTACGCCGAGAAGACGATAAAAATTACACCTAGTCATACTTAAGGCAATTTTTTAGCTGGAAGAAGCTAGTCTATCCCTTTTTGCTTGAGTTGCTGCGTCGGAATTTTGACTCAGTAATAAAATTTTAATTTTGTCTCATTTTAATCAATATACTCCTCCTAACAGATCTACAACAAGGTCCTAAAAGATTAAGGAACCACCTGTCACGTGGTAAATTTTATTGCCATCACTAATTCTAAAGAGATTCAATTTTTGTCTCATCTCCTTATGTAATTCTCATTCTCAAAAAAAATATTTTCAGAAACTCTGAGAAAAATTTATGCTTAAGCTCACAGTAAAATGAAGAGCTTGTTTTACTGATACCGTGTATGGGCAAATTTTCGACGATGTCATTTATCAAAACAAGCCTTTTGGGTTCAGGCCATCCTCGCAGCACACTTATTAAACATTTCTTGGTGGAAAAAAAACTGTTTTCTCCTTCTATCTCGAAAAATTTCTCGTACCTGCCACATTTTTTTTTACCGTTCAACCGCAGATGAAGGAATTGATTAGCATTTCGAAATAGTGGTGGAATGGTTACTAGACTTGTTGAAATCAACAATTCATAACGTTTCGGTCAACTCTAAGCTCCTCTGTGTACTTTTTGGTGTGAGAATTATAATGAAAACACTTTTTCCTCCTCATGAGGTTCAATGCTAGTATTATTTCTCACTGAGTAAATGTAGAATGCTTGAATAAAAATAAATATGTAAACTGATCTCATTTCGTGAATCTCATTTCGCCTTTAGAACTATTTTGATACGTCACGAACGTTTTTCTTTTTGCCTCGTATGTTTTCTTTTATAGTAATTTAGCAGTGTGAATGAAAAGTTTTATGTTTGTTCTAGATTACGTCATAACTTTAATAAGCTAAGCATCATACAACCAATAAGTTTTAATAAATAGGTAAAAATATTGTCTAAATATTCACGTGCGTTACGAATTAAATTCACCGCTAACTTCGAGTCCCGCTGTAGTGCAGCATTCTCCGGCGCAGAAGAGGACGGGCATAAAGTAATTTTTTTAATACACCACGCACGATTAACAACGTTTCTATCAAACACAAAAGCTACTATTTTCGATTACCTTAAAAACCGTTTACACTGCGTGCAAGTTGTTTGTTCAACAACATGCGAGATAGAAATCAAAAGCGCTACTTTGTGCATCCGCAAGAGTACGTTGACCAATTATCATGTGCACAAATGCATATTTACCGTTCCATTTTTGTGGCAGGATACTTTACATAACGCATGCTTGAGAGAAGGCACACGAATGGTTGTTAGCAAATATACCGTACATGACAGCATTTACTCTTGATTGTAGGGTCAGGCACTTCACAGACAGTGTTCTTATGAGAGCTTGCGCTCAGCATATATTTCTGGCAGTGCCTACACAGCCCGTGCCTGCCTGATATGACTCTCAGATACAAATGTTCCTATGTATGAGCAATACAGACAGTCTGTGTGAATGAAAGTTTCAATTTTGCCTGTTGTAACTTGTCGCTTGGATAGTTCTTATTTTGTGAAGCATGTCCACCGTCGGCTTTCTAATCTCCGAATGCTTTTCAGTGTGAACATAAATCTCAAAAAATACAAAGTTTTTAAAATCAATAGAGTTCACATGTTTTATTTCAAACGACACAACTGGAGTTTGAATTGTTCGCCATTTTTCGAGTTATTCGCATGATATCCATAAAGTACAATAAGTACATGCAGGCAGAAACAGGAGCATTGAATAAGTACGCGTATCTTTCACAACAGAATTTAGTTTTGGAAAAATTATAGCATCAAGATTCACAATGTAATGCGTTAATTTTACGAGCAATCTTTCCTCGAACATCGTGATTATTTCATTGTAGAAATTTGAAGCACTTGGCTTGAAAAACTTTAAACCATAAACGTAATTCTCAAGCTGTTCAGTAGAAACTAGAGAGGCATAGCTGGAAAGCTTCAAAGGGTGGGCAAGCGACTCCCACATGACGATTGAGAAAGGCAATCGAGCGACCTGGACACTGGACATTGGGATGTGTCTGCTGCGGGTCGCGCTTTCCGGTCCTTAGAGTGCCGCTCTTCCGCCCAAATGAGTTTTCTGAAGGCATAATAGAAGTAAACAAACGAGCCAACCAGCAATTGTGAGCGGTCAAGGCTGGGATAAAGCGCCTGGTACTGCCTCTCTTAAGTGATGTTCTCAGCTCTGATGAGTGTCGACTCGAAGCCAAGTCACTGTCAGAAAAAAACTCAGAAGAATGTTCGTACACAAAGCCATGTGTGTAACTAACCAGTCATGCGCTAACTTACCCTATGCATCTGTCTTGTTGACTCTTAGGACATAGCGAGTAATATTCTCATGTCTAGAGACCTCAGAAGCATGTAAGCAACGCTCCTCTGATAATCTCGTTTACCTATCGAGTGGCAGCGTCGGTCGATTTGCCAGAATTCTGTACTCGCCACTGATTTGTGTTAATTACTTAGATTACCAAGCTACTGATGGGAACAGACTACAAAAAGACATTTACCATGAAAGACACCGATTCGATAAAGTACTGGAGACTAGGCTCCAAGGAACAGAATTTCAATGTATGTCTAGGGCTTATATATAGTACACTTGGCTGCAAGGGGGGATTCCTAGTCTTCACTCGGAGAGCTGTACTGGTCGCGTTTGATCTTGCCCGTGTGCGTTAGGGAATCAGTGTTCGAAAGTGATGCCTCTGATGGTTCACCGTTGAACCAGAAACACGTATCACAGGAGGAGGTAATAAGAGAAACATTTGGTTAAGTTGCCTTTATTTTTATTTTTCTACCCATCTTCCGCTTCAACAGAGGGGGCTAACTTACTGCAAGAGTGTCTTCTGTATTCATTTTGTTTGCCATTTTATTTTCTGATTAAAGTTTGTTCGAATATTTTTATATAATAAAAATCATAATAACGATTCACACACAATCTTTTCGAGCATCCAAAAAATTGAGGTAGTTTCCGTGAAGTAAGGGAAAATTTTTTCAAGGAAATCTCTGCATAGAACCTCATCTTCAAATTATAGTAATGGCCTACATTGCCCAGGCTTTCTAATACTTCCAATAAATTCGACCGTTGTTTACGTCACTTACTTCTACCAAAAAATGTGTCTAGTTACCATTACTTCATCCCCTAGGATACCAGCCACGAAAGGGTTAAAGTGTAATGGTTGCAACAATGGCAAAAACATGTTTAAAGCTGATTGATGGTTTTATGCTTGATTTGAACATCAGTTATTTTGGTGCATACTATACTATTTATTCTTTAAGTATAAATATTATACTCCAAAACTGTGCCCTACAAATTATCACATTGTGTGCCCTAAAATTTATCACATTGTGCTTCTCTCTAAGTCAGTCAGGTGTGAGGCAAAAGGAGAGACTTAGCTTAGTAGCATCCGAATTTTTGCCTCCCTAAATATTTAAAATATGATTGTAGAGACACACGAATCGTAGAAGCTAAAATTATGATTTTTTAATCTTTCAACGAATAACTCGTATGTGAGCCTGTCTTCTTAACTAGTTGAAGAGAAATAGAGGGCTCAGCGATAATTTAAAATAAATTTTGTGTCCGTATTGCGAAAAGAATTTAAAATAATTGGCTGCTCGTGTAAAGATCGGTAGCGCAGAGAGCATCCCTCTGCACACAGAAGCCAAGGCAACAATGCACGCTGGTGCACAAGGAACACGTGAAATGGAAGCTCAGTAGTCTAACTACACTTTGAAAATGAAAAGCCACGTAATTAGTCCGCAATGCTTCCTATCCTTTCACAAGTACAAAATTCCTAACATGCCTGTGGTTTGTGGTGAAGCCCCGCGCTGCGAATCTATTGTCTCAGCTGTGAAATGCCTTCGAAGCATCTTTTTAATGGGTTCTAGTTGTGTCTTAGAGCATTCCCACGGACAAGCTGTCTCTTTCTGGAATCTTTCATCTTCAACGTTTCCATTGTAGGAGGTGCCCAGGGACCGTACTCCCACCTTTAGTTGTGCTATTATTTATTATGAACGTGCATCACCTACGCCAGTTTTGTCAGTATGACAGGTATATGATTTAGCGCTACATAATTGAAGGCCGTTGGAGTTATTTTCTCTCTTTATACAGGAAACTAAATCATACGTTACAAAAATTTATCTAATATTCTCAGTGAAATCATTCATTTTCCAGAGCTTCATTCGTCATATTTGGGTACATGAGCTCCTCATGTTGCTACATTGGACACCGCGAGTTATTATAGTCAATTAAGGATCCATGAGCAGAATTGAGAAGAGAAGCCATGTTCAGTTGGAAATATGCGAGTCTGTTTTCGAAAACATCAGTAAGGAAAATTTTCCTTTGAAAAGATCAAATTTCAAAGATTTTAGCCAGAAAAGAGGCCAAACTGGCAAGTGTGTGACTGAAGCAATCGAGCCAGCTCATTAGCTTCTGGAGCCCCGCAGCTGTTGCTGTCTGAGCGCCGCGTCGCCGCTGGTCTGCAGCCTCCCACGGCTGTCTGCGGGAACTGAAAAATGTGTCGTCTTTTGTGCCATCTACAGGTCCTCAACTAACTAGATGCTTGTTTTATCAAAATGACGTTGAAGGAATTAACTCAAGTATTGCGCAGTTGCACCTTCTCTACTTCCATTCCACCACCAATCCCATACTTGGAACATTCTAAAATACGGGAAAACAAGAAAGAAAATAATGGATATACACACCTTAATTTATTAAAATATAATAACTACAACAATGTCACCCATCGAATTACAAAACTTCTGCTTTTCATTAGAATTGTCCACGCTAAATTAACTATCAGAGCTGAACACAAAAATGCTGCAGCTTGCAAACAAACTTCATCTCTGATTTTGACCGCAAAACTGCTCGTGGATTCAGAGTTGCAACGACGACTTACAACTGAGTAACTCTTCACACGCTCCACTCCACTGAGACTACAAACTTCTATTTTCATGGGATCAGATTTTGTCAAAGAACTACAGTTGTTATCATGGGATTTGTCACAGAAGCTGAAGGTAAATTGAAAATCATAACAGGACAAAATTAATGAATTTGTTTACTTTGAATCGGTTCTGCGTGAAAGTCTCCAAAAGTTTGTGTCTGAAATTTATGATTCTTAAAACGTTCGTCATTATTTTCTTCAGCGTCATCTTTAGTATTCAATCACATGCATTCACATAGACAAGGCTCTTCAATTCAATCACATTTTACTTCTATCCTAACCTGTTCAGTTTGGCATTAATCTTGCTTTGAAATCCCAAAAAGGCTGTGCTCATATTTTCTGATTTGCGATCACCTTATCGCAAATCACTGTGATTTTCCTGGAAGATCATAGCGCTTCTTTCTCACGTGTTCGATTTCTCCATCTAAGCTCGATCTATTTGTGCAGCCTTTTCTATCTTCCGGTTCGTCTCAGACTCAAAGCTTGTCGTTTACATTCAATAATACGCTCTTTGTAACGTCTTTAATTCGAGAGTGATATTTTGTTGGTAGAAGAATGGTAATACCATTAGAAGCCAATAATAACGTAATTATGTAATTAAGATCCGGTAGCACAGAATAGAAAAATGAAGGGGTTGGTACCAAAATAACATGCAACAAAATTTTTTTATTGATATCTTCATCGTGAGTCCTAATTTTACCATCATATGTGACTTTGGTCTCGCAATGAGGCTCAGGAGCATTTGATGCTAGTCACGATGCAAACAATATCGCTACAGTCGCTACTGTAGTAGGAGTAAGTTCATGCTGAGAACATTACATTCTCTGCCGCATTTTGCAATGACGAGTCTCGGAACTGTTACATACTACGTGGGGCAATTCACTTTTTCTACAGTATTAAACCTACACCTTTTACTTAGCTTAATGATTTGAATGGTCACGCTTGTTTCTCCAGGCGTAGACCTAACAGGTAAAGAAAGTCTCCAAAATAACATACAATTTTTTGAAAGCGATTGTCAAGGGAAAATAACTCTAAAGTGCACAATAAATTCGCAGTGGCAAGGAAAATCTGACAAAGCGACTGTCCGTTCCTTCGACTCGCATCTTCCACTCAATATACGGCGTGGTATGCTAGGCCTGCAACCATCCTCTCTGAGCCACCAATGATCTTTACCTGTGAGCCAAGAAAAGCTTATTCTTAACATTGCATGAAGCCTAGTCAGAATTTTCCGTTTGCTTTTTAGTTGAAAAATCTTTTCTGTAAAAAGGATTCAACATCATACTAAGAAGTTTTCATTTTTAAAGGTCATCACAATAAAACACCGATTCATTACAGTTATAGAACTTAGAGATGATTACGTGCAAATCAATGTAAAATATACGGCCACTTCGAAAATAAGGCATAGAGACGGTGTGAGTATACAGTCCTCATATTAAACAGCTACTTTTATGATTGCAGTTGAATTAGCTTGAAGGGGCTGAACACTCAGTGAAATAATTTGTAATCAAAGCAAATATTTTTTGTACACAGGCTTAAGCTCACGATAGCAATTAGCCCAATTTTACACTATGCAATTTCTTGTTACCATATCCTCAAAGAAAATGCAAAAGTGAAAACACTAAAAACGACGCAAGCCAAGTTTCATGAACACTGTCGGAGAAAGGTGGATAAGCTGTGCTACCAAGCCACAAAGCAACGTGAATTGCGATCAAGTCTTCAGCACAGGAAACACTGTACTGCACTCTGGAGAAGATGGAGGTCGTACGCACACAGAGCGAGGGCTAAATCGTCATGGAAATGCGAGCTAACATTTGGAGCAGGCACGTACAAATCCCTTCGATTAATTTGGTTTAGTGAGAGCATCCTTCTTTTGATTCCTTTCTTGAGATGAACAAGAGGCCTTGGCTTTTAGGCAAACAATGAAGCAGAGCTGGGAGCATTCTTGTGTAGAAAAGCAGCAGCCCGTCCATTGAGAGGGCCTCGGGATGGCCGGATGAGAAGCCACCCTACACCTATTGAAACAATGAGCCTTCACACTACCCTCTATTGCTCCAACAATGACTTCAGGGATACATCAAACTCGGAGAGCGATCGCTTTCCTGTCCAGACAAGTACACACTCGAAAGCCTAAAATTCTTGGTCTAAATCACTGTAGGTGCCTCCTAATGCTCAAACGCGCCTCCAAAAATGCGGACAGAAGCCCGTCTCGGTTTGGATGCCACGTATTGTAACGGTCCATCTAGAAAAGGCTGCCTTAAGAAATGATAACCAGTCATGTGAGAAGGCTGTTAGATGACCTTTGCTGGGACTGGGCTGGGATGTTGTCGCTCTCATGGAACACTAAAATTTTTTAGTTGCAGTAAATTGAAGGTCTGCAGCGATGTTGCTGATACATCTATGACTATACACTACTCTATTTGAAACAAATTATATACTACTGTTATTAAGCGTATCTATTATCATGAAACGGTTGGGTAGCACAGAGTCAGACTGGTAGAAATAATAAATCGATGTTACAGGCACGCCAGTCCTCAATTCGTGAGAAGCAAAAGGAAAGTACGGAAAAATTTGCTTCTAAAAATGATGGAATTATGTCTCTGATGTTCAAATTCGCATCTCTATTTTGGAAATACAGGAGCATATCAAACCGAATGCGTTAAAATGTAAGCGAGGCTTTGACTGAACTAGGGACATCCAATTTGGCAGTTGACGATATTCGGTCGTTTCTCCAATTATATCATCCATCATCTTACGCGAGCCTCAAATTCCGGCCGCAGTTATTTATCCCAATCAATCAGCTAATATGGTGCTTGAATAAAGTTTAAAATAAATTGAAGGAACTGAGACTAGTTTTGATTCGTATAAAAATTTAGGCTTGCGTATGATGAAGTTGTGTAACAACACAGGAGATGTCGCTTGCACCATAAGATGATGTCGCTTGCACCATAAGATGATGTCGCGCACACCAGAAGACGATGTCGCGCACACCATAAGATGATGTCGCTTGCACCATAAGATGATGTCGCTTGCACCATAATATGATGTCGCGCACACCATAAGATGATGTCGCTTGCACC
>JACJUY010003246.1:73989-85404 GCA_014220935.1 Platorchestia sp. MABIK | reverse complement strand
ATAATTATGAATACATTTCAGTTGAAGGAAGTTTTCTTAGCATTACATTTATCTTTTTAAATGATACCTTTGGCTTAGTGAAACAGACTTCAATTTTGATAAATTTCAAATACTGGTTATTTGATTTTATTTATGTAGATTATAATTTTTTGAGATTACTTCACCACTCATTTCATAATAATTCAATTCCATCGAATTTCTAAATAATTTTAATGATGTGTATGACGAACATTTTAATTCTATCGCTTGCACATGTTACAGTTCGCTAATTGGTTCTCTTCATCATTATGTTGATATTTCCGAGGACCAATTAGTAAAATACACTAAATAATGTTACTGGATACCATTTCACATTATTTTACAGTGATTAATTAATGCTGATGTGTCAATTCCGCCTCGTAATGCCTCTCTTGCCATCTTTGCCGTTTGATGTTATCTTATCCATTTCCTTAGAACATAAAGGATAGCTATCGTTTTGAAAAATGTCCTTTCTTTTGTATAATGTTTCAATTTTTAATGCGCTTTGATATTCGACTATTGTGAAACTAACATAGATTTTACTTTCTAAATCCACCTTTTCTTTCTTCTTAACTCAGTTATTCATTTATAACAAAGTTTTACTCTTAGAACAATACATTCTACGGTTAATATTCCATCTCTTTCCTTTTTCATCTTCTTCATTGCTTTTTTCTATCAAATGAGTTTAGAAATCAATTTTGTGAGCATTTAAATTCGTTATGTAGATCGTTTTTCCTTGCCATTTGTTCATACCAATCTTCTATCTTATTTCATGACACAAATTTCTGTTAGTCAGCGAAAACTTTGATTTACTTTCAGATATGATGTTCTAAATTATTAAAATTAATAAATTTTTTGTTTTTACGTATAACCAACTTGAAATTTTTCTGAAAGTTTTTTGAAAATTTCAAGTTTTTGCAATGTTCTAATTTGTTCAATTCTTTTGCGGATTTCACTAGAGGAACTTTTGATCCATTTCTCACACTTTTCATTAATTTGCCAAATGCTCGAACGTTACTATTAGTATGCAAAATGCTTCTTCCAATTCAGATGTAGCTCGTAAGCGCATTTTTGTATTAATTTCAATAAACTAATTGAATTCGTTCGCTGACTTGCATCAAATTCAATTTTCTGTAAATCACATGTAATTCTTATACCAAGTTTGAATATTACTCCTCAGATTTGTACTGTAGGACATACTTTTTTTGTTTACTGAGAATTGGAAAATTGGAACTAATTTATTCACGCTATTTAACATTTTCTGCCACAAATGAGATATCATTTTGTACTACACGATTCTTTGAGATAAATCCAATCAGCCTCTAATATAGAAGTTTTGCCTTTTTTACGTTTAGAATTTGAATCTTTTAATTTGCAATTTTCATTTGACAATGTTTGAGACATTACCTTCTGTGGAAGTAGTTAGCACTGATATAAGTTAGGTAATTGTTTTACTTTTTTTTCTTTAGATTTCGGAGGAGTACATGGATTGTTTATTTTTGGACAGTGTTTATGTGTTGCAAAAATTCCGGTTCTGTTATCTTTTCCAATAAACAAAAACATACCAGGAACTTCAAATAAGTCTGATTTAATTAACACACATTTAAAAGTGGTCCACAGATAATTCAGGAACTGCGAAACAATGTGCTAGGTAAAAGAATACGTTTTTATACGCGGTAATTCAAACTGTTCAGATACTTCAGTTTGTAATTATGTATCTACTTTGGGGTATAAATTATGAGATTAAAAAAATTTTTACAATTAAATCCTTGTAAATTTTGATCACGCGTTGATGTTCATCTCCTGTAATATGTTTACCATTTATCTACTGCACGAGTCACCATCAGTTGGTAAACTTTTTTCGTCCTTTTTAATCGTCTACAGATTCACAGCGAACATGGCAAGAAATCGACCATCGTCGTGACGTGCTTCGGGCAACTAATGATCCTCATGTTGAAGTCTATTAAATAAGGTAAAAATATTATTAAACGCTGAATTCAATAGAAGAAATCTGAATGAAATATTGTATCAATTGCATTTGTTATAAATTTTTGGAAATGGTAAAGAGATTTTGTGGAAACCCTGTTCACGTACTTCATTACCGTTTCCTAAAAGTTCATGATCTGCTCCTGACACTACATTCCTCATATACAGTTTGCACGTCGGTGCATGATGCAAGAACAGGATGGTGAATATTTCTCTTTACCAACGAAGCTCTTTTGAACGCAACAGAGCGTTCATCACGCGTAACTTGCACACCTGGCAAGATGATAACCTTTACGAGGCGCATCGGTTCGACCACCAACATCGGTTAGCGTTAAGCTGGCCACACACTAGCATATCTGATCGGTTAGTTTTTGCCGACTTGATCTGTACAGACCAAATTGCTCAAATATCTGCCAGTGTGTGGGGTGATACAGATAAAGTCTGGCATACCAAATCTTTCATTTTGATCTTCCATCATGTTGGAATTCCATGCACGCCTGCAGAATATTTCGCCCTGTGTATGGGCAAATGTGACAGTTCTTTCCCTCCACAGATTAATTCTCTCTGAAATATACGTTGTTTTACCATCATTTGGAACATATGTACCTTCATTTACTTGTCTCGTAAGGCATGCCATATTGCTCCGCAGGTTTCAAATATGATGCTTCCCAGAGCCTGTGGAGAAATAGCTGTTGAAAATTTCAGATCTTCCAGGGACCTCCCAGGTGCCAGGAATCTCAAGGATGCTATTAATCTTTGTTCGGAACTTACTGCCTTTCTGAGCTTCGCATCTTGCTTTTGTATGAATGGGGCAATAGTGGCATGTATTTCTTGGAATACCTCATCGAACATTCGCAAATAATTTCTAAAATCATATGGGTTATTTTCTTTTAATTCTTTTAGAAGTGTAATATGAGAAAATTATTCTCTTTTTTTAAGCCATTCATTTGACCAACGCGATCGTTCCCGCTTTCTGGGCTTCATACCACTTAATAGCACCAAGCTTGCTAAAACTTTTTTCTTGTCGTCCATGACTGGTTATCTCCGCACATCCGCACTGGAGTTGCAGTTATAGTCGCTGCAGTTAGTGGCGAGTAGAGCGACAGATTTCATCTGTAGCATTCAATATCTGTTGGTCATGACCGATCAGATATGCTAGTGGGTGGCCAGCTTTAGTGTGTGTGTGGGCTGGCAGAGTCGAAAGCTATCGTCTCCTGTAAATGCACTAGTTTATGTTATATCTCTGAGGGACTTGCTGCCTGAACTGCTGAAGAATGGGCCTCTAGGTATTCGTCGTCGAAGGTAGTTCGAGTACGACTGAGTTCCGGCTCATTCCGATAGGAACGCTCGCCAGTATCTGAACCTCACCTTTCCGAATAGGTGAATAGGTCGTAATGGACCTGGGGCAGGACTTGCAAGATCTTTTGGGGCGAGTGTCCTCCCGGTTTTATTCTCTGAGGCAACATGAAATCATTGGCTTACTTAACACCTGTGGAGTCATGGATGGGTCTTGACGCAAGAATAAATGGAGCAACAGGTAACATTGCAGATGAACTAGAACCTTCGTATCGTTTCCAGCAATCTATTCGGAAGACCAGACATGCATTGATGCAGGAAGTAAACATTTCGAAAAGATGTTGTGAAGTCTGTTTGATAAAGCATTTGTTTCTCTGATATTCGTTTCTTCTCTATCATAAGTAAATATTATCTGGGCATTAAAGTTTAACTCCAAATCTAGGTGTCCCGGAAACTAGAGAGTTTTGAAATAGTTTTTATTTATGAAAAAGTGTTTATTTTGAATGTCTAGGTCTACCATCGAAGTTTGTATCTCTTGTTTTTTACCACTCTGTATGTCAATCAATACAAGAAAGTATTTAAGTAACGGAAATAATCCGAATCCATTGAAAAATTGCATTAAACCCCGATTCAAAACAAAGACAGCTGACGTAAGAATAGATAATAGATGCTAGATAACTCCGTGTATAACTGAATCTTCAACAGTTACATATATTCATCGAAACAGCCGTTAGAATATATTCTCATTTTACTGACACGAAGGAGAGAACAAACGAAGAACATCGCATCAAACATTTTCGAATAAAAAACACGTTTTAAGCTTTCGCATACCATCAGCTAAGAAAATATAGAGAGTCGTCAGCAAAAACCCTGAAATGAACTAAACTAAGGAATTCAAACACACTTAAAATATGCGTATAATAATGATAAAGCTGCTTTAAACTATTTTGTTGACAGAAAAATAGTCTACTTTATTTTCATTGTTATATTTTTTGTTAGTTTGAGCTTGTAAATCTTGGTTTTCCAATTGTTCTCCAAATGACATTCTAGATATTTTTTCTAAGCCCATCATGATCGGACACTCGAAACATGATTTTTTTAAAGTAAACGTATCAAACGATATACCTGGCTCGCTCATCTGTATTAAAACTTCACGTTCTTTTGCTACATAAACCTGTATTTCTGTATACGACGCTATTAAAGTTGATTTCACACGTTCATTTTCTAAAATTTTGTCAAACGATCTATGTAAACGATTTGATACTGGATATGAATTTACAAACTGGCAAATATCTGTACAGCTTTGTCTCTTACTCCTCTTCATTCTAATGCTCTCACTCCCTTCAACTCTTTACTCAAAGACTTTCTTTCACGCTACGTTTAACTCCTTCAATCAGAAATTTTACTTTTTCAAATGCAATTTCTTTCTGATTGTATGTGTTGACGCCATCCATACTTCTTATACGCTAGTTTGAAGAATTAATCCAGCGCAGCCAAAGCTAGGGCGGTCCAATTGGCGCCAGAAGTGCGATATCAGCCAGCGTATAGTTAGCCGCTTACTTTTTTCTTTGCTCAAATCTAGGTATATTTTGTCTGTTCATACTGAGACATATATAGAGATGACATGTGCATATTGA
The DNA here is from genome assembly GCA_014220935.1 of Platorchestia sp. MABIK. NCBI lineage: Eukaryota > Metazoa > Arthropoda > Malacostraca > Amphipoda > Talitridae > Platorchestia > Platorchestia sp. MABIK. The sequence goes on along the minus strand of JACJUY010003246.1, from coordinate 80,467 downwards.
ATTATTTTGTGCATTACCGATTTCCGATTTACTTAGCTTTTCTTCGTTATCTTTCCAGACACCTCGCAATTCCTCAATATTTTGAAACTTGCCATTGCTATTACTAGTGCTACTATTATCGTTGAGGACCTTGATCATGTTTTGTTAATGTTCCCTGAAATAAATCAAATGAGCACACAACGGGCTAGCATCAATTTATTGAACCGCTTGGTAAAGGGAAGCTTATTCCCCAATAACTCATTAGGCCAGAAAGAGAGCCTACAGTATGTATAGTATCCAAAGAAACTGTTTAACATCTAACGTTATATGTATTTTTAACAAGAAATAATTTGCAAGCTTGTTTTATAAAGAAATATTTAATTTAGATACCTCCATAAATTTTGATGACACTGCACAGATATTTTCAGAACGCTTTTCTCTCTTGTTACTATTCCATTTCCCATAGCAATCTACGCAGTGAACTACATATGCGCTCTAAATGTTTATGAACATTTTTTTTTGGCGTTCATGGTTGACCTGCTACTTCATCATCATTACGGATACAATTTTTCAACATATTCGGTAATTTTCTCACGTTTAAAATATGGTGCATCTTCGAATTCTGACGAACAGAAGACGGAGGTAAGATGCTTACCAACAAATTAGGGTTACAGTTGCAGGAGCAAAGAATTCAATTGAGTATTTCTTCCTGTGCTCGCGGTGGTACAGTGGTTAATGGATCGGCCTTGCATGTTGGAGGCCCGGGTTCGTATCCCGGCACTGGCGCGACGATTTTCCCCGTTGGGTATAAGGGAAGAGCTCAAGCACAATACCCCACTCAACCCAGGTGTCGGAAATGGGTACCGGCTTCACGGGAGAACCGTCATGGTGTCCTATATATAGGGTTAGTTATAAGACATTTGAAAAACCAATGCTTAAGATCATATGTATCAGGCTTGATTGGAAATAAAGCATCCTAAGATGCCGATGTTTGTTTGTTTTTTCTGGACTTCTGATGGCGACTGTAAATCTCATTAAATAATTTTCTGCTCTGTAAAAGAAAAAACATAAAACAAAATTTCTTTCCCAGTTGAAAACAATATTAACTTAGAATTTGATTTTCTTTCATCTCTCAAAAAAGTATGATACACTACAAAAAGCCACTACAGCGCAGAGGAAGTTAAAATACATCGTCTACAAGAATAATTCACCGAAATTCTTGAAAATACTCAAACTATGTGATTTAGATAAGTTACCACCTTGTGACTTCACGAATAAAACTTTGAAAAATAAAGTCAATAATGACTTTAAGAATCAATATCTCCTCAAACTGGTCTACAGTATAATTTCATTTGAAATACTAGGAAATTCATATGTACCTACTAATCTTAAAGAATATATTTCAATTTCTCTTTCCGAAGAATTAATACTTGAAGTTTGAACCCATCTAACGTTCGTGAAATAAATTCACGAAGCATTCAAGTAATATCTCAACAAGTCAATCACGCTACACGCAGTCTAGACTGAGCTGTTTTCACTCGTTAGCCACTGATTCACGATTGTGAGAAGCCACAGAAAATTTACAATTGCAAGAGATTTCAGGTGTTATCTTTATTGAAATAGAGTATCATTGAATGATTTCCCACAGTTCTTAGAGCACCTGAAATTCCTCCAAAAATGATAGCATGCCAATGATCTCTAAAACAGAAATCAAATTCTAAAAATGATTACGTATTCCTTACACTTGAGAATCAGCGATGCTGATGCGTTACCTGTAAGGAAATCCGGTGAGCGTGTAAGTGTTGATAACCAGGCAGTGAAGCTGTCTTCTTCTTGCCTTCATTGCAGCTTCAGCTGCGAAGATGTGTTCGTTGGTTTACTTTGAATGAATGTTGAAAGTCACCAAATGGGTTTCTTGCTCATGGCAGACAGTTTGATAAGCGGTAATCTTGAAGGCACAGATGTTAACATACCGTTCAATTAACTGCAGAATGGAAATTTCACTCCTAGCAATGTGTGTGTTGTAAAAAATTATTACTCGAAATTGTAAAAGAAAGTTGTAAATATTTTTAAAATTGTTGCCAGATAAAAATTCGAACGTATTTAAACAAGTTTTAATGAACATGACGTTTCGACAACTAATTTCTTTTAATGAGAATTATCAATTTTTTGCTATGAGTATTAATTGAAAAATGAAGTTTAGATTAAATTTACTTAAATCAAAGGTTTTACAACTATTATTAAATCTAAAATTTGCAATGTGTGTGAAAGGGTTAGAGGCTGTAATTTACTTTCTACTAATATACTCGATAGACTGGTGGAGTGGACTGAAATCGAATTTATTTTGTTGAATAAGCCATTGTAAAATATTGAAATTAGGTTTTCGAGAAAACGTTGGTTGAAGTTTGTGATTCTGCAATTTTCCAAAATGTCCCCTAAAACACTTTCTTTAACATGAATTCGCGTCCATATCTTTTTTTTCTTGATTTACGCTATAATTAACATAATAAATGTTTTCATGAATTGAACAAAGAATGAATTATTAAATTTAATCATTACAGTGTAGTCCACAAGGAAGCAGGTCATCATGACCGGTATGTGAGGCCCCTAAAACCACACGCGGTACCAAATGCCGGTTTTTGAAAACGGTTTCAAGGTCTCGCAGTGAGGCGTAGAAGTGAGGAGCACTTCGACTTACCTTCATTTTAGACCATTTTGCGGCTAACTTTCTGTGCCTATGACTCACTCTCCAGCGTTTTCATTGGTACGTGCAGTTGCCGCACGACTTAGAGAATGTACGTTATGAACATATGGAAGAGAGCGTCTTCATGTGGAGTAGTAGGCCTATAATAATACTGCAAGTTAAGCTAGTAGAGTAAGCTGAGGCCATTCAAGAATCACGGTATTGTTAAGTATCAATGATGCTAAAAATAAATAACTTATACTCATCTCAGTTCAAGTAGACCAGATTTCGTAATAACATTTGCGTATTAGTCTCTAACATTGTATGATATCGGGCTTAAAAAAGATGCATACGCTGTATGATATATTATATCAGTTAGTCAACAATAGGGCTGTTCTCTTTTCACTCTTAGGCAGGAGTAATTGAATGTTCTTTTCCTGATATTCTCAGAATAAGAAACAATCAAACATATGATTCGACCACAGAATGTACCATTTGTTGGGCAGCTTCATCGCACGTGCTGGAAAAAATCATTTATTTGAAAAAGAGCATCAAAATAAAATGCCTTTGATGTTACACTTCCAAGAAACTCAGTCTAGGGCTGTCGCTCAGAAAGTTAGTTAGTGCCTACCAAAGAGAAACTGATAGGAAACTTGGGAAAAAGAAGCATCATTCATTTTCTTAGTGATGATTGAAAAAAATGGTGGCCAATGACGATACTGATGCTTTGTTCTTATTGAAAATATGCGCATTTTGGTGTCACAGTAGTTCCTTTCCTTCTTAGGGGGCAGTTTATGAACTACTCCTCAAACGAAAAGTCTGAGATTAGCAGGATGCGAGACAGTAAGGAATTTAGATAGGATTAGTTAAAATTAAACACAGTTTTACATTAGAAAACTTTAACTATATGCAAAAACGTATTTGAAAATCTTAACTTTGATTTTGGAAATGAGATTTACGTCATTGGAAGAAAAGTTAATTCATGCGATGTGTGACACAGTTAACAGTCATTTAATTTTCAGGAAATTCCTACTTCTTCAAACGGATGTTCATCAGGAACTTAAAAACGAAGAACACAGCACGTAGTGATATCAATTAAATAAAATGATACATTAAAATGATATCACTACGTGCTGTGTTCTTCGTTTTTAAGTTCATTTAATTTTGTGTTGGCATTTATTTTTAAACTTACTTTGTAGTTTCCACGCCAAGAAATTATTCTATGATACTTTGCGATGCGAGGAAACATTTATAAAACTAAAAAGAAACAATTTGCATGGGTCGTTGCCTCCTCCAAATTATCCAATAGAGCACTTGACATGGTAGAGGAAAAAATCTTCAATGTTCCTGATGAAAAACGGCTAGCCTTCTCATTCTCAAACATGAACCTGAATGAATTTTCCAGATGAATCTTCTTGAAAATGAATACTTGCGCAAAACCTCAACATAAAATATGGTTTCAATGGCGTTCTCTTCTCTTTGAATTGCCAACAATTAATCAGGACGCTATCTGCTCCTCGGTGGCTTGTTTCTTTGAAAACTCACGGCAGCGGAGAAATACGTGGTAGTGGTATAGTGCTAGAACTTAGTATTTCTATTGGGCCAACAGAATGAGAGTATTAGAGTAAACATTTTCGACATCTATATCCCAATTCTCAGGAAAATATCACACTACTTCTCATTTCTGGCTACGACTTCCATGGCGGAAATTAATTTTGTTTAAAATTTCTTGAACGTATTAAAGACGATAACCAAACTTAATGAAAGCATTTTAAACCTGCATCCACACCTTACGTCAATACATCGATTCCATGGTCTTTCACTAAGTTCTCAAACCAATTTGCTTTGCAAACCTGCCTAGTGAGAGACTTCTGTCTCGTGTTAAAATGATTGGCCTGTGTAGCACTGTCTTCTTTGAAAGAACAAGTTTGATGGCCGAATGGGCAACATCACACCACTATTCCACGTTCGGGGCACATTTCAGTGGAACATTCCAGTGCATATAACACTAATAGTCATCTCCTGCCGCAGACATTTCACGGAATATGCTCATCTAGGTAATTTCTTAGTCGGAGAAATATTGCATAGCTAGTTCCTTTGACGATTCGAAGTTGCTCATTTGAAGTTACATTGTGTTTCAGAAAAACGCCGCTGCAATTAGGTTTCAAAGATGTCAGTCGAGGACACACTTCGAAGTTGCACGTATGCGCTATGTGTAACTTCGAAGCATATCCTCAACTTAGAACTTTGAAACATGATTGCGACTCAGTAATGATGGTTCAAGATTTCAAGTTGCGGGTACGTCCTAAAATTACATATTTGAACGCATGATTTTAAGAAGCACAGTTGCAGCTACGGATAAAGTTACTCAAAGGCAGTAACGCTTGAAGTTCGCAGTTGCAGTCATGTTTAAAAAGTTGCAGTCACGTTTAAAACTTACAGAGATGCCTCTTTGAAATAAGACACGGACTACAGTCAACACCTGGCTAGCCGTCGTCTGCGTCATGCCAGGTCTCATTAGCCTTGTCACGCTGAACAAGTGCAGGCGAAATTAACATTTTATCCTGCTTCTGCATTTGCCGAAATGAACGCTCGCTAGATCAAATCGTTTAGGTTTTTGTCAGATAAACTTGGTAATCGCTGATATTAGTCCTAATTTAAGATGTTCAGTTGGTAATGGAGTAAAGAATCTCCAAACCCCTCGGCACATCTTAACTCCACTTTATTTCGCTAATTCTAACCTTGAATAATCAACATTCTCTGTCGATATACACACAAAAATTCTTCATTCATTTTTTTGTATACATAGTGTTCTTCATCCTGTTACAGCTCAGAAATCGAAGTTCTTATGTTGACTAAAACAGATCTGGCTCACACATTCTCACAGCTCTATTGGAATTATTAATCTCTAAAAATATTATAAATGCGTCTGACAGCGCCCACGTTTTAGCGTAATACTACTATTTGTAGGTAAGTGTTGAAATGTGGCTTCTGATTCCGGAGTAATAAACGAATGAAAAGCAAATTCTAAATGAAAATTAATGTTTTGTTCTGAATTCACTTATGAAATAAAAATTCAGAATAAAATTGCTACACATTGCACGATTGTCATCCGTTTCATGTATTGTATAAAATCCAGTTTCTTTCTGCAGTTGACACCTTGGAAAGAATACTCGAATTGCTCATGAGAAACTGTAAATTAGAGCTAGATCGAGCATTGGGGTAAGACGTAAGGCTACGGCCAGACTGAACGCGTCGGTGCTGACGCGCGCATACGCAGGCAGTAGCTGCGAAATTAAAAAAATGTATTGCAATGAGAGCGGCCACACTAGACGCGGACGGGCGCAAGCAGACCAAAGCGTACAGACGCTGCGTCGCGCTGGCAAAATTCAAGATTACTTTGGAGAAATATTTGACGCTGCGCGGCGCGTTCAGTGCGGTTCAGTGTGTCTCGAGCAGCCGTGAGTGATGGATGTGGAGCTGCTACTCTCTTCTATTCAGGCAGTGCTTGCTATTTGAGACGCTTCTCACCCTCAGCACAGCGACAGGGTGTTCATAAGCAATCTAGTTCTTTAAATCACTATTTGGATTTAAATATGACCTTTAATCTTACCTTTAATGAGCTGAACCAAAGATGTCCTGAAGTTCGTCATCCAATGCAGCAACTAATTTCAATTATTCACCAGCAGCTTCGGTCTTTCTGGTTTCATATATTTTATTGGTCCCAACTTTCTTTATTACATCCAGGGGAACATCAAAATCATAGCAGCATTTTCTAAAACGTTTTAGACTATGTCGTATTGTCAGTATACTATT
>JACJUY010003246.1:14449-46039 GCA_014220935.1 Platorchestia sp. MABIK | reverse complement strand
AAAAAATTTTCATTTTTTTTCTTTACATGGCAATAATAAAATTTATAATCAACTTATCAAAAAGCTACACTTCGAATCTATATTGCATACCTTGATCTTTATGGTGCAAAAAAGATCTCTTTCATAATTGAAAAACTGTAGGAGAAATTGAGCTGCACAAATGAAAGAAAACTTGTTCTGAGAAAAGGGCGTTCCACTTTATCAATTATTTCTCCAAGAATTTTTCACTTATAGAGATCTTTTTTGCATCGTAAAGATCAAAGTGTGTACTATAAATCTGCTTAGTAGTTTTTTGACAAGTTGAAAAGAAAAATTGTTGTTGCCATATAAAGTAATCACTAAAAATAAATATTTTATGTTTCAATAATTCAAACACTTCTCAATTTTTTTTGAAGCGATATCAAAAAAACTGGATCTCAACTTTGTAGATCAATTCATTGTGAACTGAACAAAAAAAACTAGTCATCTCTATGTACAATATTGACTGAGAAATTAGGTTTTTAAGCAATTTCTCTTTGAGGGGAGGGGGGAGAGGGGACTCAGCATATTAAAAAAATTTCAAGGCTCTGAACGTCCATTCGAATGTTACGAACATATTGTGAATCCCTCCAAGCTTATTTCGCTCCTGAAGTATTTTTTATTATTTTTTTAAATTTCAGAAGAAATAACCGTTCAGTCCCCTTAAAGGGGACTGTTCTGGTGAAAATAAGAGCCCGTCATTTTTGAAGGAATTCTTTGAAACTTTCACCATAGATGTAAAATGATGCAAAAATGTGTATGGACCTATGTGTTTTTTTGTAATTATACTAGAAAATTATTTTTTTTGTAATTATACTAGAAAATTATTTTTTTTGAACAAAAAATTGGTGCTGTGGAAAATGTATCTCCTACATTTTTGAAGTTACAGAACCAATAATATGTTTTCCTGATAGCCAAATGTATTGTCGAAAGAAACATTGCAATGGATTTTTGATCATTTGATTTTTTAAATTTTGGTATTTTTTCCCCCTTAAACTTGACTTTTTTCTTTTTCTTTATGTTCATGTAATTTTCTGCCTAAATCGAATTTCAAAAAGCGATTGCAGCGTTCATATTGCTTTTTACAAGCCCTATCGACAGATAATTTGCCATTTTTGTACCTTCAAAATTGAGGGAGAAGATCCTTTCTAATGTCAAAAATGAAGCTTTCAGGACAGTCGTTTTTCCAACAAGACCGTCGTATAGTCAAATAAAGACAGTCGTCTTACTTTTTCTTTTATTTTTGAGCCTTTCTTTGACTCTAGTAGACAAACGAATGGACATACACAAGAGGCAATACAATCAAGCCAGGATACAATGTAAATTTGTGTCATAATATCAATGCTAAAAGAAAATAGTGAGTATACTTCTAGAATATAAGCATGCATGTATCAAAGACACGTGAACCTAAGTTATATCAACACGTCATGAAGTCATTGCTTATAGCAGCACACATGAATTGGGTTATATATGCGTGGGGCAAATATAACCCAATACATGTGCTGCTGTGAGCAATGACTTTGTGACGTGTTGGTATAACTTAGGTCTTCATAACGGATTATGGAGATGTGGTACACATTTAGCCCAATAAGTGTCACCAATAAATTTTCATGTGGGTGACGGTGTGTACCATACTTGTCCCACACATTTTATTATATCTACAAGCGCCTTTGAGTTACACTGAGTTAGTCACCTACTTCTGTGACTGGCGCGCGCCAAAGAGATGCAGTGATGGACAATTGCAACTGTCACGAAGGGAAGACCGCTAAAATAGCAATCGTAGTGAACGTGTTAAAAGTAACATCTAACTTTCTGTTTCAGGTGGTGCAGCAGGTGAAGTTGTTATTGCAGGAGCTGTGCTCCTCGTTTGGCATGCACGACCCGCCTGACCTGGAGCAGAAGCTTAGCTTCAATGCACTCCCGCCTCCCTCCCCTTCTGCTGGATCTGTTGCTCCAGATTCTAAACACGTGAGCAACTACGTGCTATGTGGGGACAATCGTCTTCTTTTCCATCATGGGCTCTAGCCTACTTCCATCATCACTAATGACATGACTAAGCTGCTATTTATTGCTGGAAGAGGTTTTTAAATTGACCATTTGAATGTGTAAAACACGTGAAGGACAACTCGCTGTGTAGGAACAATCATTTTCTATTTCATCGTAGGCTTTTGCCTACTTCTATCGTGACTAATGAAACTGAGTTAGAGCTATTTATGAAAGATTTTTAAATTGACCATTTAAATGTGTCAAACATGTGAGGAAAAATCATCCTTATAAGCTCTAGTCTGTTTCTGTCATAAATAATGAAAGTATATTGACAAGTTAGAGAGCTCCAAATTTTTCTGAAAATGGTTTTTAAATTATCCACAATCTGCTCTATGTAATTGGTCATCTTCTTTTATGAAAGGAAATAGGATTCCATCACCTTTGAAATGATTGCATTTTAGTTTTCACTATATTCAAGCTATAATTCTTATAGGAAAATTTTTAAATGATCTGTTTAAAAGTGTACAATTTTATTCCTCTATTTATGTGTTAGGATAACATGGGAATGAATTTTCATCAATTATTTTAAATTGTAATTCAAAATGACAAGAAAAAAAATTTTAAGTTCTGTTGCTAGGAAGATGATTACGTCATTGCTCTCCAGTCTCAAGTGTGCTCTGAGTTGCTGTGCTTTTCTCATTTCGGCCACCCATATTTCTCTGTTTATGTACCGTTGCTGAAGCAACATGTAAACATGAGGTACAAAAGTTAATATGTGTTGCAGAGAATTGATCGCATGTTTAGAATCGAAATGAGTTAACAGAAAGGGAGATAAGTGTATCTTCATTCTGTGCAATAATCTAAAACTGCTTGCTTAAGTGGAGCTACTACCCTGTACTTTACCTAATTTACAAAATTTTTCAAATTTCACTGTTCACGTTTCTATTGCATCTAAAGGAACAAAAATAAATACAGATATGTAAAATTGAATTCAAAACACATTTTCTTCTATAAAAATTTTTGATTTTCGCAATTGAAAAAAAGTTATTGTTACACATGTTCCACGGGTCCTGCTACTCCCTAAATTTACCCTTGGTTTATTTGTTTGGAGTCCATTTTTTGACATTTTTTGACAATTTTTGACAATTGCGATTTTCTATTATAAAAATCGAAAATTTTCACAGAAGCAAATGTGTTCAGAATTCATATTTACAGATCCGTATTCATTTTCGTTCACCTAGTTGCAATATAAATGTGTAAGTTGAGAATAGAGAAATTATCTAGGATTTACCTGGGGAAGAAATTTTTTGGACATGCAACAATTAATTATTTTTGAATTCGAAATTCAAAAAAATCCTTCGTTACAAGGTTCCTATAGTCCTTCCGCGTCGAATGAAACCACAATCGCGCTTCTACGTAAAAAATTGTAGAGTGGAAAAGTTTTGCGCACGTATGTATATTTTTTCTTATTTTCGCACAATAATTTTTTTCAAAGCGAAAATAAAATTTTATTGCGAAAATGTGTTTAGAATTCAATTTTACATATATATCTGTATACATTTTCATTCCTCTAGATGCAATTGAAACGTGAACAGTGAAATTTGAAAAATTCGGTAAATTAGGTAAAGTACAGGGTAGTAGCTTCCCTCAAATTAAAAACCTCTTGGACTTCTTTGTAGCCCACCTTTACCATTATTTCAGAATTACAATGTATAAATGGCAAAGGGGATTGAAATGACTTTTCTTATGTTAACTAGGCAATACTATGGAATTGAAAACCTCTAAAATCACACAAAGCCACTAATGGACGATTGCTTCAGAATTATGTTAAGAAACCAAGAGATGTTAAAATGACTTACATTGTGATAACTTACTGACTCTACCTTGTGCAAAACAGTTAACCGCAAACTTGTTGTTTACAGCCACCAATGGAAGATTATGAAGACTCAGAGATGGAAGAAGAGGAGGAGGACATGGAGGAAGACATTCAGCTGGACATGGACGACACAACCAACAGCCCCAACGTGCAGAAAGACGACGGCATCGACCCCACAAACCTGGCCACGCTAGTGCGGCTCAAGGCGAACCAGCGGCAGGACTACCTCAGGGGCTCCATTTCCGGCACTGTGCAGGCCACCGACCGCCTCATGAAGGAACTCAGGGATATTTACAAGAGCGACGCCTTCAAGGCTGGTCAGTGGGTGCTTGCTGGTGTGTGTGTGTGTGTGCTTTTTTGGTCAGTGTATGATTGTGTATTATTTTGGTACGTGCTGGTGTGCATGTGCATTTTTGATCAGTGTATGATTGTGTATTATTTTGTTACGTGCTGGTGTGTGTGTGTGTGTGTGTTTTTCTGGTCAGTGTGTGATTGTGTACTATTTTGGTACGTGCTGGTGTGCATGTGCTTTTTTGATCAGTGTATGATTGTGTATTATTTTGGTATGTGCTGGTGTGCATGTGCTTTTTTGGTCAGTGTGTGCTTGCGTATTATTTTGGTGCGTGCTGGTGTGCATGTGCCTTTTGTTTTTGCCGGATAAAATGCCTCTTTTTTGTTTTGAGTAGTTACTCTGTGTGTATAATGCAAAGTTTGTCCCTATAAGCTTTTTTTGACAGCTGTTAGTTGGTTGTGCAAGAACAATGTCTTTAAGGCTGTTCTGTAATCTGTTTTTATTACTAGAGATTTGTTACATTTCCGAGACCAATACTTTAAGTCTTGTATTTGCTGAAGGTTAGATTTGCCTCCTTTTTTTGGAAATAGAACAAGTTTTTTGTAATGTTATGGGCCTTTTTTTTGAGTTCACTGCTGTTTTTTCACTGCACTTATTTTTTTTCAACTGTAATCTTGTTCTATAAACTTCTTGTCTTGCTGTTTCTGTGAGCATGGTGTTGGGACACACCTGTGCATAGGCTCGTGGTCTCCTAGTGGTCCTATTAACCCCTAATAAAAAGCGTTGATGCCATATTAAATAGTGCTTTCTTCCATCCTTTCTTGGGAACACCTTGTAGCTAGAGTGGCGCAAACAAACTTATAAAATTATCATCTCTAAGATGGAAGATTTATCAGTTAATTCTAAATGCACTGATAAAATCTTACTACACTTTAGTTGGTAAATCCCTATATATAATTTCTATTTATTTTACACATACGTGTGCTGTCATTGGTGATGTACCGATGTATCGGTATCGGCAAGTATCGGTCATTTTACTGGTATCGGTATCGGCAAAATTCGGCCGATACTTTACCGATACTTTTAATACGTATTTTATCATGAAAATGAAAGTCATCGTGAAAGTAAAAGTATCTAACCTAATAATACTCGTTGTGTGTTTATTATCTATTTATTTATGTATTTGTTTGGTGTCCGCTTCTTAGAAACATAGGATGCCTGAGTGTACGGTATCATGGATACCGAATATCTCAGTGTAACATTCAAAGATGGCCCTTACATGCATTGATATGTTTGATATTGTATCAGGGTAGCTTCGGTTAGGATAGGTTAGGACAGGACAGGAAAGGTTGAGTAATGTTGTCGGAATTTTTTCACGGGTCCACCTAGCTTAACGATGACATAGTCCATAGAATTTCCACGGGTCCTGCTACTCCCTAAAAATACCCTTGGTTTATTTGTTTGGAGTCCGCTTCTTCCATTTTTCTGCCACGCTCATAAATGTAGCCATAATGACCGTATCTGTGATACGAGTTTCACCAGTGCGCAAGCACAATAATATTTTTTATCACGGGTACTGTTACGATAAATATATTTGTTAGTCATCCACGTCTGGAAAATTTGTTCAGGAAAGGTATTGAATCCCGTCATCTTTGGCGGGCCGTGCTCACTAGTAATCAACTAAAGAGCCTATTCATGCCTAGTAAATTAGTTAGCTAACTGTTGAATTATAGAGTTTAATCAGGCCCGCTAACTGAATTTAGTACTTTTAACTCCCGATGAGTCACCTACGGTCAGTGAGTGAAAGCTATGTAGCATGAATAGTGAAACACAGTAAAAACACAGCAGCGACATCAAATTATTATACTTTTACAACTAAAATTTCTATAGTTTGACCAAATTTTCATTTCTTAACGTATGTGACAGGCTAACAAAAATCAAACCAAATAAATAAAGTTAAAGGCGCATTTTAAAGTTTTTGTAAATTTAATATAGAAGTAGCTGAAAATTTTTATTTTAATTCAGCATGTAAATCGCCGTACATTACGAACCTTGCATTTTTCTTCTATTTTAAGATGTTTGAAAAATTCACGAACAATCTTATAGTTGGTTGCGTATTTGCAGATCTTTTCGGTTTTGGGGCCTATCGAATTTTAATGTTTTCTTTTCGCCAAATTATGTATTTTGGTGTGAAAAACACGAAAATGATGACCAATTTGTGGAGAAATTATTCATTAAGTGTTCCTAACCTAACCAAGGGAATAATTTCAAACACCTCCCTGTTAATCATGGTGAAAACTTGATGGACCCTGCAACAGGTGCACACACTCAAATGATTGAGAGTGCATAGCATAGTCTAAAAATGAAAAAAAAACGTCAGGGAGGCACTCACCGACAAATGATGGACTCGTATCTGTGTGAATTTGCGTGGCAAAAACGTACCGAGAAACCGCAGTATTTTTCATAAAATATTAATGGATATAAGCAAATTTCAGGCATAATAAATAATTTATCCACAAAATGGTTATCATTTTTGTGTTTTTCACACCAAAATACATATTTTGGTGAAAATTTTTTTTAAAATTCGACAGGCCCCCAAACCGAAAAGAGCCGTGTTTGCTTCTGCACACTGTGTGTGTTAGTACATACGAGTACGCATACTACTTGCGTTCACGCTGCTATTTCTGAGACTAAATGCTACATTATATTACTAGTTTATGCCTGTATTTGGATAAAAATATTTAAATAATTCAGTGGGATAATAACCTCAGTTGGTAAATAAAGATTGCTAAACAGTGAATACTTGTTTGTTCATACATGCTGAAATAGGTACCATACGAAATAAAGCGGAAAGATGACGCAATCGAAAAACTTTGGGCGGGAAACGAATCAAACGATATAGTTAACATAGCAAGAGCAATTTTATCATTCCTAATCGAAAACTTAACTGTCAATATTGTTATATTATTAGATATATTAGTGAATAATTTTATTATAACAACCATGTAGGGCTTGTAATGGTTTTATTTTAATATAATTGTAAAAGTATCGGTATCGGTAGTAGTATCGGTCAAAGTATCGGTATTTCCAAGTATCGGAGTATCGGTATCGGCCAAAAAATGGGTATCGGTATCGGCCAAAAAAATGGTATCGGTACATCACTAGCTGTCAACAGAATAATTTTGTAGTAATGGTAATTGACGAGGAGATAATATTTCAGTGTGCAGTGGTATTGCTCTATTTTAATGATATTTTTGATGGGCTAGTGAAAAGAATAGAGGGAATGTTAAGAGAAATTAATTTGTGCTATGAAGCATTGTAAAGCAATTACATGGGTTAGACTTTGTGGGGATTTTTTATGAGACAACAGAACTTGTCAAGTCGTGCTTGAGCTTAGGACTTTTGGATGCATACTAAACTGAACCCTCCAATAATTATTCTGTTGCTTGTGCAGGAGTATACAGCGTAGATCTCATCAATGACAGCCTGTACGAGTGGAACGTCAAATTGCAAGTTGTCGATTCTGACTCTCCTCTATACAATGACATGGTGCAGCTCAAAGAAAAGGAAGGACTCGACCATATCCTCTTCAATTTCCATTTTAAGGTTTGTGCTGTTCGAAATTGTATGAGCTCTCTGAATTGATAAAGTTCTTAGCAGTGTTTGTAGTTGATGTTCAGTTTCAGGTCATGAATACATGATTGCAAGTCAACTTGCATTTCTGCTAAGTTAGGGAAAATCTGGGAATCTTAATCATAATCCACTCTCAACATTTTCTTCAGTCGAAATAGGCATGGTTGATCCTTGCTTCATCACTGGGGCAGCTCTCGTAACATAAGCTAAGCTGTTGATGCTTACCAGTTGCATTGTTTTGAAAAGTTAATCGAAAATCATTTCTTGGTACACAATGGTTGGTTAGTTCTTGGAACGTGGAAACTGTTTTCAAAGATTTGACCTGAGGATGAATCGCTTTGGTCGTCATAGAACTGAGCGTGAAGCGGTAGGATTACACTGGTCGAATATGTAGAAGCAATTGAGTCAACACTGGGACGCGTGACGTGGGCGGCACCGCGCGAACTTGCGGGTCGAAAGCATTTTGCTCTAGATTGAAAACAGATTATTATTCTAAATTTTGATGGCACTTGAATAATGGAAATACACTAATCAAATACGTTAAAGCTAAGTGGCAGAGTACTGCTATCCTTGACGTCCTGTTAACCGTGGATATATAAGGTACTAAGTCAACATAAGAGCCGGGTGGCTGGAGCTTCCACTCAGGGGTCCTTGCTACCCTTAATGAAATTTTTGTTAATGAATTTCTTTTCAACTTTGCAAAATTTTTCTAGGTCTATACGTGTTAGAGTTCAGAGATATATACTGAAATGAACACTTAATTTTTAAAACTTCTACAAATGTCAGTCTATAAAAGGCAAGGTTCTGATCCAATAATCATCTTCAGGCTGTAAAATACAAAAAAGCACTTGATCAGATTGATAAAACTATGTCAATCCAAAACTTCCGTTACATCAGACTGATTAAAAATATCAAACTGCGAGAAGACAAATTTTATACAAAATTGAAATTACAGATGGCTGATTGTTATTGCACACCAGATATTTATATGTTAACGACACCAAAGTTAGAGGTAAAATGGAGGAACTAGCGGAGGTTCCAAACGTCTAAGCCACAGTCTCACTGAACAATTTTGGAGCATAAAAATCATTTGTATTTTCGTTAAGGGTAGGTTTGTGTTCAATGAAATTGCTTGTTAATCCCTTTCTACACTTGCCATTCAGATGGAAAGCTTTCATTTGTATTAAGCATCCTCATCTCTCTGGACGATTTTGAGTTTTGCTGTTGGATTACTTTAAAAGCGTCTTGATATCTTAATGTTCAATGAAGAGTTTGATATATGTAAAGAATGATCAGTGGAGCCACTTCTGGGCCTGCCCCAACCCTATTTGTTTTGATTAACCCTAACTGTACCTCGGTACTATTTTATTATTTGCAGTGATGTTGAGAAGCTTTTGTTGAAATTTGTAAGACCTTCGCTAAAATATAGTCTGAGCCATTAAGACGCTAGAAAACCTATGTTCCTACTCCTCCAGGGTAGCAATGTCACAAAAAAAAATTATTACGAGTAGTAATATCATGAATGATATGCTGCGCAGTAAAGAATTTGCCTCAGAATGAAAAAAGTGTAAGTGTTAGCTCACAATAATTGTTCCTAAGATTGTCTCGGTTTGCTGCAAGTCAGCAACGCGTGAGGACTGCCGCTACGGCACTGCTCTCTACCACACCGCGGTAGCGAGATAACAGTCACTTCCACCATTTCATTTTTCTAAAACACTATTTTTAATTATTCAAAATTTTTCTCGATTATAGCACTTGCCCTGAGGAAAGTAAGCATTGAATCTCTGTGGTTCAAGTTCCATTGTCTTAATGTGAGGCTTTAGCGGCGGTGTAGGAGTAGTTTGTGTGCTAGGAGGACGCCAGCTGAATGTGACGAAGGCAAGACTGTCCATGACAAGGGCTTGTGCCCCGCCTCTCGCTCACCATGGTAGATGCGAGTGTGTCGTGGGGGCCAGAGTGAAAGTTAGTAGTGTCTTAACAAGTGTCAGTAGCTGAAAAGCAAAACTTTCGTTACATTCAGTAGTTTAAGGAAAATTTTTGTGAGGAACGCAGGCATCCTTCGTTTCTAGGGGTAGGAAAGTGAGATTCCTATGATCCGCTTTGTTAAATTGTATTGATGTGGTCGGTGCTATCGTCGAGACGTTTCGTGGCTTGTTTTTATTGTAATATTGATCATAATTTTGGTGAGGCTTCTTTCCTTTCAGACACACCTGCTCTTGCGCGACTGAATGATTTAGCTGTGCATGTTGTTGCATACCTGTGTAAACCATTTATCTACTCACATTGTCAAGCTTCTTCATGTTTTCTTCGACACGCACGTAATCTTGAGTGTCTATAATTTATCTGTATCTTGCATCCTGGTGAGCAGTTTTTTTTTGGTTTGTGTAGTAGCACATGTGCAGGTAGCATTTTCCCAGTTTTAATATTTATAAGGAAAGGTACAAAGCATTCCATTAATGTTTCTTGCATTCTATTCCTTAGTTTGAAACAGGGAATTGCAGTACAAGTGTGAATGTAGCATATGAACGAGCACCAGCTGGCTCTGTTTGTTGCGAAGCCCAGCCGCAGCAACTGACAGTATGATGAAATGCTGTCAAACCAAGCTCTATGACCGATGTTTTGCCTTCATTGACGAATTGTGTTATTGATCTAGTATTGAATAATAAAGACAATTATATTTTAACAAGTTCTTGTGCATGAATGCTCTGACTCAACATCTGCCTCCCTCTACAGTGCTGCGAAATAGAGTGTAGTTTTGTTATTATTGATGTTCTTCCGTTCTAGAGGACTGACTTCCTAACTTCTCCTGCAGGAGCTGTTTCCGTTTGAGCCTCCCTTTGTACGCGTAGTAGCACCTGTCATCACAGGAGGCTATGTGCTGGTGGGCGGCGCAATATGTATGGAGCTGCTCACCAAACAGGGCTGGAGTTCTGCATACACTATTGAGGCGGTTATCATGCAAATAGCGGCCACGCTCGTTAAGGGCAAGGCCAGGATACAGTTTGGTGCTAGCAAAGTAGGCAAGGTGAGTGATGGTAGTCAGGGTACATTTTGGTGCTAGCAAAGTAGGCAAGGTGAGTGATTGTAACCAGAATACGTTTTGGTGCGAGTAAGGTAGGTGAAGTGAGTGATGGTAGCTTAGATATGGTTTTGTTACTGACAAAATAGGCTAAGTGTCTGATGGTCAGTATATGGTTGGGTGACAGTGTGATTAGAAAAGGTACAAAATGGTTAGATTTGATTTTATGTAGTCGACAGTTTTATGGTAGCAAAGTTATCAAGTTGCGCGAAAGATATGCTTGTGTATTATCGGCGTAAGCTAGACTAAATTCTGAATTCATTGTGCTTGTCAATTTTAAGTATGGATCTCGTGTATGAATTGTTAATGTATTGTGGAAAAGAATTGAGAAAATTATAAAAAGCCGTCGATTTTTCTCAGGAGTTTGAGCGCATTTAATGTTGATATTTTTTATGGTTCAAATGAGAACAGACTCGTTTAGTTCTTAGAATTTCTACTCAAGTCCGTGTGCTAGTTACTCGCACTAGTGCTACGAATGATATTTATATATTTATGAAATTTTTGTAGTTAGCATTGACTATTTAATTAAATGTGTTGTGCAAGAATTGCAAAGTTAGATTATTTTACTAAATTCACTTATATTACTGGTATTATCAATCATTGCAATTTCCATTACAAAGCAAAGTTATTGGTTTTTATAAGTGGCATTGGCAGTACTAAGCATTTCTAATATTTCCCGAGTCTACCAAGATTTCGTGTGATTTAGGTCTGCGCCATAATTCGCCCTACGAATTGTCCACATCTTAATGTAGAAGATCACTTGCTTTTCTGAATTTAGTGCAGTAATTGGTAGATATGATTTTATGCAACGTTCTTAAATTAAGTGCCCCTTAGGGGATACAACTATTGTATCTATTGAAATTGGCACTCCCAGGGGGAAAATGTGTGAGGGCCCGAGCTGAGAGTTAGGTAGGCCTTCTTTCTGTTGAAATAAAATGCTTTTTTGTTACATTAAGGACCACCTTTTTTGGTTCACTACAGTCCTGTTTTTCAGCACTTTTGACTTTTTTCTTCAACTTTTTATCTTATTTCATGAACTTCTTTCTCAATTTACTGTTTCTATGCCCCTTCTGCATAGATTCCTCATTCTCTTATCTCCATACTAAATGGTGCCTTCTTCTCTTCGATACGCTCTTTTTTGTAGCGGTTAGGGATGCTTGAACCAACTTAAAATCCATATCCATCTTAAATTATGTTTTTGTGACACGGACCAATATCTTGTTGAACCAAATTAAATGCCGCGTCTTCTTCGCGTTATTCCAAGAAAACAATTCTGGTAAGTTAACACGTTCTTTGTTGCAGGGTCAATACAGTCTGGCGCGAGCACAGCAGTCCTTTAAATCTCTTGTACAGATACACGAAAAGAACGGTGAGTGAAAATTGAGTTTTCTGAATGGGGTTAGCGCATTGTGCCAAGACTGAGTCACATTTAGAATGGAGAAGACCTGGCCTAAGTTTCGCGGTGCGCTTTTAAACGCGTCAGTAGTCATTCTTAGGAGCCAAGTTGGAGATGCTGTTATTAGTACATGTAGGGCTGAAGTGGTAGTCTTCATTAGTAAGCGTTCTGATAGGTAGGTGCAACATTGTCAATGACCGTGAATGATATTCAAGTGTTAGTGGGAGTCAATGGGATGTTTAGTATGGCTGTATAACTTTGTTGATGTCTTAAGAAGCTGTAATGATGGTTGAGTGCGCGATGCAGTGCTTTTAAAGATCGATCGTTTCAAAAGTTTTAATTTGTGTGTATTTTGAATGGAAGTGATATGAGAAATAAAGGGCCACATAGTATTGGGTGTTCAAGGTTATACAAGTGTGTGTAACTCTTTTTGGCTGTCCATGGTGTCAAAATTTTGGATACGAAAGACTAAGGGAGATAAAAAAGTATGTCACATTTTTCAAAGTAAATCGTGATATTGAGTTAAATTTATAGATCAAGACCTTATCCTTCCTTTTATGGAGCAAACTCAATTAGCTTGAAGGAATTAATAGATAATCTCCGTTGGAAAAGCCTAAAATCATCATAATAATTACCAGAACACATCTTTGATCACATTTAGGATGAGAGGTTTTTCCAGGACTGATGTTTTTGCCATTTCCCAGGCTGGTTCACACCCCCCAAAGAAGACGGGTAATCCACCCTCGCCTCTTTGCTTTAGCATCCCCGCATCAGTTCACTCCAGCACACCTCACTTCTTGTTGGCTCTTCTTCTTTCGGCTCAGCGTCTCTCGACTCGTGACGTGATCGGTGCTTCTCCTCGGCTCTCTGTGAGATGGGCTGTCTGGCTTCTCCTACGAAATAGCGATTGTAAAGGCAATTTGTGTGGTTAGCGAGTAATCAGTATTCGAGTAATGAGGTAATTCCTATTCAGACTTGAAAGGTCTATCCAGGCAATTGGTATTGGTATATCAAGACAATTAGTAAAGGATTATGAAGATAATTTGTACTTCTGCATCATGATAGATAGTATTGGTGTTACATGGGAATTGGTGTGCAGGTATCAGTGCAGTTTGTATTAAAATATGAAGCCCATTGGTATTGAGGTATGAAAGCAATTGGTATTGAGGTTTTAAGGCAATTAGTATTGAGGTATGGAAGCAATTAGTATTGAGGTATGAAGGCAATTAGTATTGAGGTATGAAGGCAATTAGTATTGAGGTATCAAGGCAATTAGTATTGAGGTATCAAGGCAATTAGCATTGAGGTATCAAGGCAATTAGTATTGAGGTATCAAGGCAATTAGTAACGGTGCTTCAAACAGAGCCAAGGGTATTGGGGTATCAAAGTAATTTTCATTCGGATATTAAGGCCGTTAACATTGTAGAATTTGTACTTGTTTTAAGCCTTGCGGCGACAAGTTGTGCGCCCTTCACTCTTGGAGGTAATTAGTCTTGGGTTTCAAGGCAAATAGCATTGAGGTAAATCAAGGCAAGTAGCTTAGTTATCAGAGCAATTAGTGTTGGGTATCAGCCTTACATCACAAGCTCATTTTCACAGACCACACAGGCTCTTCAGTTCAAAAACAGGAAATTTTTGCCCTCGGGCGTAATTTTTTTTTTTCATGGTCAATTTGTCGAGTAACCACTGCAGACTGGTAGTCCTAGCTGAATTACTACAACTCGTTTTCCAATCCCACGTATTGTGTCGTTGGAGTATGTCGGTGAAAACGATCAGTTTAGAGAAGCTAAATCCGAAAGTCTTGCAGGTATAACCGTTTATACATGGTTTTTAATGCCTAATGAACTATACCAACACACGCGCCCTTATGTGTGTAATTTCAGTGGGGTGGAAATGCATTTGTCCGAATTATAAGGCTTGCTGTCGCCTCTTCATTAGTAGGCTATGATGTGTGTGTGTGTTCATGTGTCCACTGACGGGAGCATGACTTCTAAGTTTAGGCTTAGTCTGAACTTCTGCAGCTGGCCTTAGGCTTGAGACCAACCCTGTTGTAATATTTTTGAGATTAGTTTTATATTCTGTTTTGAATTCTTTCCCGTGATTTTCGATTGGTGTTAAGTATATTTATTCTTTTTTTTTTCTCAGGTAGTGAAAGTTGATTTTGGGATATAAGATAAGGCTGAGAAATTTAAAATATTACATTTAGTTTAACATTCTCTATTGTGAAGTTTTATTCGAGTTTTACAGACGTTATGAGAAACATGTGAAAGTTTAGATCATCAATGCAACTCGAACAGAATGATTTGATCTTGAAAGTTTCCTGAATCTAAAATATAACATCTTGCTCTTAATCTCGGCTTAAATCATTCATCGGTTAATCTTCATTGCGCGTGAAACAGCGGTAGTAAATTCAGTTTTAATGTCGAAGAACTTCGTAGGTTAACTGTATTCAGGATACACCGAGCAGTGTGTCGGAGTGGCGTAAACCTTTTACCACAGAAATGATGGTTTAATATACCTCGTGACCTGTCCAATCCTTAGCGTGCGTTGCCCCTGACTCTAACATTTGAGTTTGCTTAGGGTGTAGCACCCACAGATGAGCGTTACCATTAGCAAGAAGCGATTGTTCCGGTCACCTCTCTGCTGAACCAATGGAACTTTGAAAATAGAGTTCTTCTTTGAAATAAGTTACACACCCTGATATTTTTAACTAACGGGTGGCCATCTGACAGCAATTCTGTGAAGGAATGTGCAAAAAAAATCTCTCGACTAATTAATCCTTGCTTGCGTAAATAATACCTACGTCTGTGCTAAAATTCTTAGTGAATTGGATTCATCATCGAGTTCGTTTCTTCTCTTGGATTCTTTGTGTGGTCTTTATTTTTCCACATTTAACTTGTCTAACGAAAAGTTTCATCAGTGCTGCAAACCTCTGTTCATATTTATTTTTATTACCTCCAATCACTTCTAGTTTGTTATCATTTATCTTTACTATTGTTGAACAATTCGAATGATTTAAATCGGGTAAAGGTCGTAAAACGATATTTTTTAAAATTATTGAGAAATGAGCTGACTGTAAGCATCCTCGTCTCGCGTCTACGCTGATGAGAAAACTCACTGGATGGCGAGAGAAAGTGTTCAAGGATACTTGCTATCTGAAAATGTTTCCTTTTTGAGAAACCCGTTACTTCAAAGGCACTTTATGTACACCTATCCTAAGCTATGGGGGTTACATAATATTATAGTTACACAATATTGCCACTAATGGGGCCCTGAGTTGCATATTGAAACATAACCCTTAATTTTATTATTATTTTTATTATTTTTGAGAACGCTCATGAAGTGCTGCCATATTCTCAATATTAACAAAGTAAAAAATGTAAATTAGGTACTCAAAAAGACCAATTTTCACTAAAACTATTATTAACGTACAAGACTTGTCGACTTCTAAAGTTTCGGACGTCTTTGCGTTCATATACGGAATAAGTAAATGAGTAACTAAATGGATCAAATACACTTGGTGTACCTGTAAATTTAAATATTTACTTTGCTGATAAGTATCAAATTAAAATGCAAATTGCGGTAAAATGTGATCGGTTGCGTCTAATTGTGCCACATGCATCAATTTGAAGCTAGATTCATTAAAATTTGACGAGTTTCATTAAAATGTGG
This sequence comes from Platorchestia sp. MABIK, assembly GCA_014220935.1. NCBI lineage: Eukaryota > Metazoa > Arthropoda > Malacostraca > Amphipoda > Talitridae > Platorchestia > Platorchestia sp. MABIK. Next base: position 30,087 of record JACJUY010003246.1, on the reverse strand, counting down.
CCAGTTGCACAAGAACGTTAAAAATGTGACCAACCACACCAAGACGCTGATCTGTTGTTAATATACAACTTATACAAGTATTTTTGTTGTTCAGATGCCTAGCCGTCTGGATTTTACATAGTTCCAATTTGTAAACCTCATGCATCAATTTTTTGTCAAACGAAATGATTTATTTCCATACTCAGGAATACGCTGTAAAAATATTACCTGTGACTGTCTAAAGTGAGTTTTAGCATTGAGATTATGTATGCAGGTCCGATGTTATTTTTGACTTTTTATTATTTTTTTGGTGGAGCTGACATGTTTCTGCTAACCCGGTTGTTTGATTGTACTAATTTCTACGTTCACCTTCATTTTTGGTGCGATGTGATCTTTATTTATCAGTGCTGTTTTTGGAGCGTTAAGGTGAAGGAGTTCGACTATGCTGCCGTATCATTATCACAAGTTGTATTTTCACCATGTGATACGAAGTGGGGACTTCTTATACTAATGTCAAAACTACATATTTATGGAACTTGCAGCTATACCCGTATTTGATTGTAATCGAAGTAAATTCATAATTAAAAGATTCTTCTCCAACCAATCAACTCGGCAATTAATTCGAGTTCTTCACGTGTTAAAATCCTAAGGATTTAACACGTTTAATGATTTTAACGCTGGCCAATATTTCATTGTATCTTCTGTACATTATTTGCGTGGTACAATTAGATGAAATGTCTTGCCTAGTGTGGGTTAAACACGGAAAAGGTGTTTGTGACTTTAAAAAAAATTGAGGAACTAACCTCTAAAAATGTTCTCGTAGCTAAGGAAACCGATAACAAAAGTAGTCTCGTTAATTCTAAAAAGCTTGTGGTGTAGCTTATAAAATCGATTTGGAGTTAGGAAAACCACTTGCCTAAAATAAAGCGTTTCGATGCTTACAATTTGTTAATGGTACATTAACGTGCACCCTGTGTCATGCTTGAGTAACGTGCAGCCAGATGTTGTAGACAGTTAATCAATCCTGCATCAACACGTTTGTCTGAGGGAAGTCTGAGGTATCGAAGCAACCATTCATAAGAACGTCCATGCGTGATGGAGACAGCCACTTCAGTATCACGCGAGACCAGTGCGCCCTCTTCCAGAGAGCGTTACCGTTGCCAGAAAGCTCTGCTGTTCCGTCTAATTTTGCGTGCCGAGAGCCTTGTAACTAAACTTCTCCATCTCTATCAAAGCTTTCATGATTCCGTAGGTTTAGGAGAGTTTGAATCGCGTAGGGAAAGAATTATTTCCAAGCAAAACATTTTTCCGTCTACAAAGTAAATTGGACAAATTTTTATTGTCGAACAAGTTGCGATGTTTAAGCTTGAGTCGCTGAGTGCCTAGAAAATTTCTGACTCCAGAGTGAATTGCAAATGATTTGTTTTAGGGCGATGAATGCTGCATATGTTCTACTGTGCTCAAGTATCAATAACTTATCTTCGTCTAATCGAAACTCTCCTAAATCTACCGGAGTCATGGGCGTTTTCTACCGACCTTCAATGTGGAGGTCAAGCTGGGTATACCTTCAACTATTGTTTTGTACAAAGAAATGTCATCTTCGTTCGTTCTAGCCGTTGTCGCATTTTCTGCTATATATTGTTGGGGCTCGTATTCTTTTGTTTTTATTTGTTTGTATGATCGGCAAGTTTTTGCTTTGGTCTGCATTTTATCGTGTAGTGTCCGCAATTTCTTGCGTAGGGCCCATATCTTATGATGTAGCATTCGGCTAATCATTGGTGCCCGGACATGCTAGATGCTATATTGGCTCGGCATGATATTATGCATAAGGTATCGTGTTGTGTACGTGTATCTGGGTTTGCATAGCATCATGCATGATCCACATGTTATCAAGTATGTAGGATACTCGTACATTTATCTAGGATTCATCACATGTTCCATACGTAGGCTCCGCATCTCGCTTTGAGGCCTCGTGGCTCTGAAGAAGAGCGCGATGTTGAGTGAATGAAGGAGTGTGTCAGAGTGAATTCAATGCGGTGCTGTGAAAAAAGGAAGCAGTTCAGTGGAGTCATGTAGAAGACTTAATCAGTTGTCAATTATGCATCCATCAACCCGAGTCATTCGTCATCATAGGGAGCAGAAGGTATGAGTAGGCTAACAATCTTTAGGAAGAATTCTTTTTCCTGAAAGATTTATCCTTGACCAGTTCACAATTGTCCTATGCAAGTTCAACTTTACAATGGAGAATGATCGTCATTGGCGTGATGTTGTAAGATATATTATTAGGACGAAATAAAGGTATCCTGCTCTACCAATCTGCTCCTCATCCATTTTGTTAGTTGGTCTGCCCGACCGCTGCCGCTCACTCATATTCGTTTAAAGTTGTAAATACGTTGTGAAATCTCGGTTGATGTTCCGTTGACTGGGGATCCTAAACCCGGATTTAATTATGCGAAATTCTTGTGCGTTCGGGAAGATGTAAAGTTTCTAGAAATGTTCGTGGCTACAAGAAAATCCTAGGTGAAAGAAACGCTCCTTCCATTAGTAGAAATTTAAAGATTTCATGTCACTTGATATTAAGAATTCTGTTGAAACTCTAGTGTTCCTTTAACTGCTCGAACACTACTGTCGAAAAACCGTCGTGAGTGGCGACTGTGCTGTTGTCTCATGCAGATCATATAAGTTTGCTTGTTGGTTGCTGGAGAAATGTGGAATTAAATAAACGACTTATGTTATCATGCGATCATTGCGTTACGAGCTGTTGAGGCCAACGTTACTCTATTTTTCTTCTAGCAAGAGTGATCCCCATATCGTGTGAGCAATTTAACTTACTTGTCTTAAAAGTGTAATGCTACACTGAAATTTCAATTCGTGCTTTTCTACACTGTAAAAACAAAACATTATTCTACGTTTCTGTGAAGTTATTTTAAAGTATTGCCTAAGAGTTCTGGGGATGAAGGTTGGGTAACGGTCGAATAAAAGTTTGAGAACTACATCTTAAAATATTCGAAGCCGCTGTAAGTTGAACAACGCCAAGATATCCGAGCGCTAGGGGCGTCTGAGCACAGTGAAGTAGGCCGTGATTTAAGGCGCTGTGTGTGTTGCGCAGGTGCGGAGCGGCGTGTGCGAGTGTGTCCAGACGAGTCTATTTCATATCTGTAGGGCACCAAGACGAGTATCAAACCCTCTGAATTAGGCATCGTATCCTTATTTCCAGGTCTCATTGCCGTTGAATTAGCCTAACTGGTGTGCCGTTGGTGGGTCTTGGTGTCATCTCTGAAGCACTAACGTGGTACTGGAGAATTTTAACCTAGTTTAGAAGAAAGTCTTCAGCTTCGTGACAGGCAGCTTCAAGCGTTAGCACTGAAGCGGTTTTTGGGATGCTGTTCTGGTAAACTTGCCTTGATTAGGTGCCGAGGTGTGGGCTAAAATATGCACTCGACGTTAACGATAATAGTATGATACTAATTGGCACGTTTTTTCTTTTGTATATATTTAGACACACGATATTGCTCGATCCGTAGTATGGATATCTACTCAAAAAAATCATAAAATTCTGTCATGTGTTGAGTCAGAACTTGGAAGTAAAATTTGCGTAAAAAGTTAAATTCCAACTTGTATTTTTTCGATGTTGATCGTTAAGAATTGCGGACATGAAATGCGTCATGGACATTATTAGCTGTATTATTCAGATTATTATACTTTCCATTAAAATTTTGAAGTTCTTCGCCATTTAATAAGCAATAGTTGATAGTTTCATGCGTTCAGATTTCATGTTGATAACTTCTGTTACTTGAAATTTATAGTAGAGTAGTTAAATTTCAGGTATTTAAAACCGCTCGTTTTCAATAAGATGGAAGACCTCTGATATCCATACGAGGACTTCAGAAATTTTTGTATTTTTGAATGAATTTAAACGAGAAAGCTATTAATTTCAGTGATTATTTCTAAGAATACTCCGGACTAATACTCGAAGATAATTCTATTACAAATATTTAATTATTAAACATCTGGGTATGAACTCGTTCGTAACTTTTGACATTCCCATCGAAATATTGCCGCTCGCTATTTCAAACGATTTAAAGGCGGTTTACTTGCAGCAATCTCTTACCTCGTTGTGGAAACGCTGATGGCTCAGTGCTTGCGGAACGAGTGTCTACGTAGACCAAGCGCCAACTTAGCACAGGTCCTGCATGTCGTGTTGCTTCAATCGTGCGCATCTTGCCAAATATGGTCACGGCGTGACAACGGCCATTTCTGCACTACTCCTAAATTTCCATTCAGAAAAAAAGAAAAGTTCATTTCCAATAGAGATGGTACAAGACACCATTGTTTTTTTTTCAAACGATTTGAGCGAGGGTCGGTTGATTTCGTTTTCGTTTTTATGCCTTCTCTTCGTACGAGAACGGTGTTCGAAGCTATTTTATAAATAATTCGCAGGCATTTGCCTACACTCAGGCACTTCGTCACGAGCGTGCGCACCTCGCAACACACGTTGTGGTGTACATAGTATGTTGGTGTCATCCGATACACGCAGCGGTCTAGAGGCAGGCCTAGCCGCTGCTGCCATTCCGCGCATCGCCTCATCATTTTCATTACTCTTGATTACAGCCGCTATCCAATTGTAATTACCGATATATAGTGCGTAAGGAGTTCCTTTGGTAAGTGCTAGCGTGTACTGTTACCGCTGCTACTGCTCGGTTACATTCTTCTAGGAGGGCTCGAAACCAAGTGGACGACGTTAAATGTCACCCGACACTCGTACTGTCGTCCTGTAGAAGCTTTCTTTTGCTCATCATTGCGTGAAGTTTGAGAGCTGAAGGTGTAACTTAAGGGACTTTCAGTTCTCGGTGAGAATATTAAATAGCATTAGTTTCCTCATTAATATCACGTTGCTGTTACTAAATGCAAGCTCTACAGGACGTGAGAACAGCCGAGCAATAGCACGGGGAACCGCGTCTGCTTGAACGTGGTTCACTTGGTAGGTCGGGCCTTCGATTGGTGTGAGTTGTTAGAGGTAGAATTTTGGTGGCGAAGCTGCTGTTGTTGCCGCCTCTGTCTAATGAGCTCAACTTGTCTGCCACTCATTTTTACTTCCCTTCCTCAACTTACTTCCCGTAAAAAGACCTCTTTCATTTATTTCTAATTCGTTTTATCTCCACTTTCCCACCTCTGTTGTCTTCCTAAGTTCGTTTGTATCTTTACTGTTTCTATTTCTCCGAATTTAATCCATCGCATGCTTTACCTGTTTCACGGCTGCGTACTTCCAAAACTAGTTTTCTACCGGTTCTTTGTTACCCTCTTTGTATTTTTATGCTATCGTATTTATTTTTAGGTTTCGTCTCTCTACATGTATCAAACAATAGCGTTTTATTGAGTACAAGACTGCAGTGTTATTTTTCTGTGTAATATCTTCAGTATGCAACATGTTCTGAGTTAGTTCTGTTGTATATTGTGTAGCGTCTCCTTCATAAATTGGCCCACGAATGTGTACTTGTTTTTCTCAACCAACTTTAAATCGTTCCCTACACTCCGTGAACCGAGCGACACTCGTTTCTGATGTTCTACCAGAGCCGCGGCAAACAGCCACGGCGTTCGTAGGTCCGTCTATCGGAAGGCATGGTACCCCGTCGTACCATGTAATGCACGACTGCTGCACTGGGTTGTACACAAATGCTTGCTGGGAAGTAGTACACTTCATGAATATACTACACTAATGAGATGAAGACTTATGACACCCGCATAATTCAGATCATGTACGTCCAACGAGCCAGCTGTTGCTGTCCAGGTCAGTATATCTTTACCGGAGTTGGCTACTGAAAAGTGCCGTAGCTATCTTAACTCAATGAATGCAAAATAAAAGGATGAAAATGAGCATGTAAATAAAACTGTTTATATTTATTGTGCCAATGCAGATTATACCCAATTGCTGCACGTACCTTCCTCATAATGCATTACTTAATTTAGGTTGAGCTCTTACACGAGAGTCAGCTATAAACATGCTGATTTATCTTATGTCTAGACTAGATACATTCGACAGTTTATACCTTAACAGGTATTATTATACGGATAAATGTAAGGGTTGATATCGCATCGATGGTTACATTATTCAGTTTCGTTACATCTTTATTCTGGGGCAGTTGCATTATGAAGCAATCTAAATTATTGCCAAACCAACCGATCATTTAGCCTACATGCATTCAGAACTGAATCGGGTGAATGGGAACGATGAATATGGCAACGCATTCACGAGTCGTAAGTTCATACGGATAACAATCCTGTGTAGCGACCCTTCATACCTGTACGAGTAAAAGTCGAAAATTACTTTGTTATAACTACTTTGAGTATTCTGTTATGACCATGACGGTCCACCTTCTGATCTGTTATTAGCGCCTAGGTAATCTTACGACTTGCCCACACCATGGGGTGGATAAGCTAGAAATCTGCCTCGAGTTTTGCGAGCAACACTGACATGTATAAACCCTATGCATTGAATTATTAACGCAACAAGTTCAAGTTCGTAACAAGTTCGACTCGTTTGATTTGAAGTATTACTTTTTATTACTGTTCTTGCAATAGCTCAAATAATGCTAAATTTACCGCGCTGTACAAATTATTTTAGGTAGCATTACCATAATTTTGTACGAAAATTTTTGCACCTAGTTAAAAATTTTCTAAAATTCTACTTATTAACTTAATATACGAATCTCTTTAGCTTGAGTACGATCTTGAAGAGCCGCAAAGTTGTGTTGTAATCCAACTATGTGAATACACAGGGTTTATTCAGTAACGCGACACCCGGCTTAGAGAATAAGGTCAAGAAGGCACACACTCTCCCGGTAAAACTGCGTCAACGAAGGCTACAAATTGTGTATTCTTCATTCGCACCACAGAAAATAGAGAAAGCAGTGGTCGCAGATGAGCAGCGCCAGCGTATCAATGCTACAAGTTACCATCGCTGCCGCTGCTGCAGCTATTTCGTGTGCCCACTTTTCTAGCACCAACTGCTGGCTTCCAGCACTCATAACCCAAATTTTCAGCACCAACTACCATGACTAGTCTGCGCCTCATGCCGTCAATGACAATTGTCATCTACAGAGGCTGAAGACTCCAGGCGCTTGCTACTAAGGGCTTACCTGAAATATAATTACACCGATTGTTACCAGTAGCTCCCTTGCACGCGCTTCGTTAAAGCGACTACGTTTATGGCACTGCTGCGTGTGGGCTAGGATAACTTCAAGCTGGCGTAATGTGGCATGGAGTTTCTAAGACTAATTCAATCACGTTAGGAAAATATACCTCGTACAAAAAAATTAGCACCACAATTTGATGTGACAGTAAGGACCAGCATTCCTGGACCCCAGCATTTCAAGCCATCTGTCAAGATTGCAAGAATCTAAAAAAGCTATAGTCACAATCTGTAGTAAGAGAAGCCCAAAGAAAGTCTGCACTGCGCAATGCTATCGGCTGCTTCTGAATTGTCTACTCGGATCACCTAGTCTGGGCAGCGATGGTAGCCAGCAGCTTGCGCTCCTCTTCCGTCAGTCCGTTCTTCAATGTCCGCCGCACTGCAAGATTATGAACATTTAATTAGTGTCCAAAATTCGCTCACTTTATTATTCAATTATTTCTCTGTACATTCCTATTCAGAAGTGTATTGTAGAGGTTTACGGAAAATCACTTGAAATCTGAACATGTTCTAATACAACTCAAAAACTCACTACTTTTGAGTTTCTTCAGTTTATTAGATATCTGGTATCAGCATTAAGATTTTTATTAAATCATCATGATGGATTCATGGTCTAGTTCATTATCAAAAATATTTTACAATTTCGTGGCATTTTAGAAAGACTACGTAAAATAAGTGATTAAAAGACGAGATGTACAAAAGTGATTTACATAAAACCAAGAAACATAATAGAAGCAATCAAATGAATTTCAACACCATGCAAATCAAAAGAGTTAATTTTTAAACGATCATTGCGGCGGTGTTTACAGGAAAATATTTACAGAGGGAAATGAACGTGTTGCACGTACACGTAAAGCAAAAAGCACATTACAAAAAAAAGGGGTGATAAAAGTTTTGCCGAAGCGTTCCCGTCAGGGACACCAGCTAACGCAACTATGGACCTCTTCTCGTCCTTAGTATAGGAAGGGGGATAAATATTCATCTCTTTTTATTGAATGTGGCGGAAGAGTTCGTGGAATTTTAGGGAAAGAAGCCACAAAGCTATGGACTGATACCACGTAAATGATATTTTTTTTAACAAGAACTACGCAGAAATCGAAATCGCGCAGTGTAAAATAGCAGCGAAGAACACAAGAGAGATAGATGTGGAGGAACGACACTTAGCGTTGTGATTAACATTGATGAGCACAGCAAGCTTATGTCTCTGCACTGCAAGACAATGATGAAATGATAACAAAAATAAAGTGAAATCACAAGTCCACAGAATTGTGAAATTAAATATCTGAAAATCAAACATAATGAGAAGTCAGAAATAATTTTAGAAAATCGTTGAAAATCTGCGGAAAATGCTTCATCAGAAAACAATTATGCTAAGAAATTAAACAAATATAAGATTTAAAACATAATAAAGATCAACATAAGCTGCAAAGCATCTGTGAACAATAAGGTAGAAAGAAAATTTTAAAATTTGCAGGGATTGCATAAGGTGCTATAAAGTGCTTCAAAAAATCACCGTGAACTTGTGTGCGTACGAACAGACATATTTGAGACCACAATGCAGGGAGTATATATGATTGACAATTATAAGCAGTATAAGAAGTCCCAAAATCTCGTAGAAAAACCAACAAAATAAGCGACTCCGTCAGACGGAGTCTTAAACATTTAACCGAACCCCAAGCTCAATATAATTTCCCAGAATTTCATTGCCGATTCTAATATACACATCTTGCCTTCACAGTGAACTAAGGAGTCTCGACGCCATTATGAGAAGTGAGGCCTTAGCTCTCGTTCCTTATGCCGGCTGAACAATCCATTATTATGAGCCAGCAAGAACAAATGACAGTTTTGTGTCTCAATAATGACCAAAACATTTGGAAGTACTAATATAAAGAAAGCCCCTTCTACTTTAGGCAACATTCATTACAGATACAGCGACAGTATTGCTCTGAGAAAGTACTTTGGGATATACTCGTATTATTTTTGCATTGTCTTTTTACATGATTCTTATTCATTCGAAAACGAAGGTTACTTCTATCAAGAATGGGTTGAAAATGAACAGCATGTGTGTTATCGTTTATGCAATCACGAAATGAACTGAACGAACCACCAAATTATAATACGTGACGATCATGGGAGGGCAAATTATTAGGCGCTTAAAAGCAATCGACGAAAATTTTACTTTTTTTGAATTAGCCGCCCCACGAAAAAAAACGATTTGGTAATAAGAAGCACGATACTGTCACAACAAGGCAGCTACAACTGTACCGTAACTGTACAATGCAGTGTAACGCGTTACAGCTGCAAGGTACAGCTGCGCCGCTGCTACCGTACTTCAGTTGGAGTGAAAGTAACACTGCGGCGAGATCGTGAACGGGGCTCTGCTGTCGAGGGAACTGTAATAGAAATTACAGACCAGAACTAGAGTGCTATGCGGCATCGGAAAAAGCACGCTGGCATGGAGCGTTACGAGAATTATTACTCATGAAAAACACCAAGTTCAAAATGTGTCTCTTGCATGTGTGTTCAATATTTTGAGAGCGATTTATTTTTTCATCATCTTCCATCACTCTAAGCTCATTATCTTGTTCAATTTTGGTGAACGTGTCGTAAAAGGAAGGTGATGTTGGAAACATGGGGTTACTCTAAAGGCATGGGAACAAAGGCTCTTGAAGTTTCCTGCGCTTTATGAAAGGGTACAGTTCTCCACATTTGCAGCTTGGTAAAATCAGGAAACCTGGAAAAGAAATATAACTGTTGCCGTGTTTAATATATGTAGTATAAATGAGAGGAAATTAGTATAATTTACGAAGTGAAGGTTGAATGATGCAATTGGAAACAGATTTGCAGCAGGGACTGGAATGATGTCCTCGTCGCAAGGAATACCTAACCGTTCAGAAATGAAAAGAATTAAGTTATGAAAAAAATTACACGTGGAATTCTCACTACAAGTAAACCTGTAAAACAAATAAAAACTCAACGATTGAGGTGTATTTTAAGACAACCTGATGGTCTGGAATACAGATATTGAATAAGGCAGGAAATTGAATGGATAAAGAAAAGCTCTAAATATATTTCCAAATGAAAAAGCTGTGAAAAAATTAACAATCAATAGTTTCAACGAATGAATGTGGAAATACCTGGAGAGTGATGCTCTGAAATATAGAAACAGGTAAGCGACCAGCGAACAAGAACGTTTCTTAAAATCTGCTGCATCACCTGAGTGGCCGGAGACTTGGTGTATGAGTGTTGCAAAACCCAAGTAAAGTGTCTACAGTCAAACTCCTAAACGACTTCATGCCCTTAATAAGCAACATAAGATGCAGCCTTAGAGACATGCGAAGATGCGAAGCATAATTATTACGTAGAATTACGAAAATCCTTCCGAAACGTTTACGATATAGCAGGGCAAATCAGCAGAACATTTGAAAAACATGATACGGGCCAAGTCACTGATTTAGTTGTATGATTGTGACGGTCACTCAGTTAAGGTTTCCATTGCTGGTTTTCAGGGTTTTTGAACTGGTGTTTTATCAAGAGAATGCATGATCATGCACGCAATGTAAACCTGTTCGCATATATAATACCGAGATATCATGCTCCAATTTTTGCGGGCAGAGACGGATGTACTCTAACTCGCTGCACAGCATACCCTGAGTAGCCTGTAGAATAGGAAATGCTCATTTAAATGCGTGAATACACGTTACATTCATTATTTTGACCACTCGAAGATCTTGTGTCGATAAAACCTGTCCAAAAGAAAAAAAAACGTTATGCATTCAGGGCAGCCTTGGTTCATCCATTTTACGAAAACATGGAAAAGCACCTCAAGCGCCCGCCAAATAAATACTCCATAGCCAACCACCTCGAAGAGACGTTTGAATTATCAGTGTGCAGGAAAAGGCCGCTCTTCGCGAGCTGTTTCGAACACACATGTTACTGGGCTCATTAGTGCAGTCTGGTAGGCAGGCTTTGTGAAGCGGTTAACGATTCGTAAAGAAGGATGCTCAGACACTTTGATAGTTAACATTTCAACGTTCTCGTTATTTGCATTTGTTTTGAGGGTAGGTACAACATCAGCTACAAATCGCGATGAACAGTCACTTCGGGTATTTGATTTATGCTTATCGCAGCTTCATCTTTATTACAAACATCTAACTTTTAACTTTGTACAAAAATATTGGCTTTTCATCATCAGCAATGGAAAGCGTTCAATTTACGCGAGCAACATAAATGTATCTTGATTCTCAGCACACCAACGTATTTTTAGGGTTTCCTATTGATGGGAAATTTTGTTCTAGTCACAAACATAGAAAGCCCATTTAAACGTCACTCACGTTATCAATTTATTTACACAATCAATATATGGCATGGTTATTGATGAACAATGCTTCGATTTTTAGTACCTCAAGTGTTTCCTCGTAAATTTGATTTAAAATAACAGACGTTTACAAAATAATCTTGGCCACGGACCACAGATATGCAAAAAATTTTCGACTATGACATAGACAAGGCAGATAAAACTTGGTCGTTTCCTGCAAGGAATTTGCTTTCAAATTTATAATGAAATTACGCGATATTACGGACCATTGATATATTCCTTGATTCACAAAGGCATCGTTTTACGCAGGAAATTAGATTTGCACTTAGAGTAGTTTGGGTAAAATTGTAACGAAATATTACAAGTGGATGTGACAGAATCACGTGCAAAGCATTATCAGACTGACAGCAATTTATCAACAGGACGCAAATGACAGCACGAACTGGATGACAGTTAAGGATTCATATGAAATGAATATGCAACTATTGCCAACTAACTACTTCAACACACGTAGTACAACTACACATGAACCGTTCAAAAGTAGCACCGAGCACGAACAGCAGAAATATTGAAGTATTCAAGACAACATGAACTTCCTCTCTTTGGCAGCACAACCACAACAAATTTCAGCTAGTAGAATTTAAAAACATATTTATTAGTCCGTATAACCTATGATAAAATGAAAATTTTCCCTTAAACTTCACGGAATATTGACAACAAGCCTAAATTGTTCATCAACGCAACGATTTTATGGTAGTTACATTTGAGAGGCGCATTCCTCAAACAAACACTGAATATTATGTAAATTCCTCACTGAGGAAATACATTTTTCACCCATTTCAATTTTTTAAGCATGTTTTTGAGGAGAAATATTTTCAATCTGGGATAGGAGTCAATTTGCACAGAGGTTGACTGCTACAACTAACAAAGATAAGGAATTTTTTTTAAAGGCAGGAAAAAGGGAAGTTTTTCTTCGCGATGCTTGGTGTTTACAAGGAACAAGGAACAAATTCTCATCCTCACAGGACTCAAAGGAACACAAACAATTTCTGAAGAGCAAGCTAAATTCTAGAAGGGAAACTCCAAACCGATTTGTGAAAAATATCAGTAAAAGTTCAGTCCGGTCAAAAGACTTCCACGTTTGTTAACGAAAAAAATATGCTGACCGTGATTTTAAAAAGTCGAAGATATGCAAAGGAAACTCCACAACTGGGCACTGCACGACATAAAGCGCTAACAATTTCCAAGGCAACAGTACAAACAGCCTACATACAGTCCAGTTCTAATGATGAACAATTGCACCAGGTAACAAGACTAAAAATGAAAGATTATAATACGAAATATAATAGTCCAATTCAGCAAAATGTTTTGGAATGTCGCTCATTAGTACCTCTGAAAAATAATACACGCATTTAAACTGATAGAAGATACTGATAGTAACTGGATGCTAGGACTTGTAAACCTGAATTGTATAGTGAAAAAAATTCAATGAACACAGCACAAACAAATTGCACACCCCGCACTCACAAAGAAAATAATGGTAAATTAACAATACGCAATGGATTCCCACTAAACTGACCCATAGTAAAATTTTATCCATGAATAGATTATGAAATCAGAGATCTTGCTCATCACTAACAGCGCTCCCATGTAGTGCAGAGCTCTCGTGGCACCTAAAACTGAAATTGTTGATTCTGATAGTGATGAGCAAAGACATAGAATTTTCGAATCTCCATACATATCCCAATTAAAGCCTGTTTGGGATGAGCAACTTTGATGGGATCCTTTGCATATTGTTAATTTGTAAATAAATTTTCTGTGTGAGGGACAGGGTGTGTGAGTTACGTTTTGTTCAGTTCATTTTATTGTAGTTGACATATATTTCGGATTTTCGAATCGCAATGAATAGTTCCTGCCTAAATTTCTCTTGCCAGTTCATATGTGTCTGCATTAATTATTCACATAAGCTTGCGATGAGCGACCCCGAAACCTTTACTTTTAGAATTGGACTGTGTGATTTCCTATTGTTTAATTTGATTAGTGTTGTCACTCCGGCGCATTTATTCATCATTAAACAGAACTCCAAACTAGACACAAATATGGTCAAGTCTAGCTCTATTTTTCAATTTCAAATCAAATAATGGGCAGAATTTATCTATAACACAGTAAAACAACACCGCAATCAAGATAACAACTGCGTTGTATGTATTGACAACCCCGCCATTCAGATAACATTTCAACACCTTGAGGCGACAGAGTAGCTCCGGCACGCGAGGAAGCAAGGAAGGAAATAAGGAAGGAAGGTCCACACTTTGCTTCTATAATAAAACACTAAAATTCACACCTAGAAAAGGACCAGCATTTCCACTCATGGGTACGCCTTACGAGTCGAGGATTGCTAAGCAGGATCGTCGAAGACACGCTAGAGCTGGCCGGCAGCCTGGAGGGCTTCCAGTTCTTGGATGAGGACGCGCTCGCGCGTACGAGATTTCTTGATGTTTGCTGCGACAGCAACCACAGTTGAAGTGAATTGAAATAAACCGCAAGGATCCCCAATGAACACACCAGCTCAAACACGATGACAATCGACACAGTTGGGAGGTACATGAGTGAATGCGCAGATGGCGAGTGAACGATGGACTGATTTGGCTGAGAAAGTTGCACGTGATGAGAGAGTGATGACGCCAAGAAGAATTGCTGGACAACTAAACTCAACCACGGAACTATTCATGATGATGTTGAATGAAGACAGTAAATGCAGACCACGAAAACTTCGAAACTTTTATTCTTACCATCGCAAGTTACGACAAATCACAACGACATTCTTAAAGAGACGCGTACAAGCAGGCCAATGTTATAATGGAATTTCAATGCTAAAATAAAAGATCAGAATTGGTCAAAACTTCGATGTATAAAAGTAATTCTCAAAATATATTTACTCGTAAGTTTCACGGCAGAGCACAATGCGAGTGGATACGAAACTGGTCCTGGCAGCGGCGTAATCGTTAAACGTTGGAAATTCCACTCAAACTGTGATTAACTTATTTCGTCTGCTACAATGGTCCCATAGCCATTGACATGCTTAGACATCTGATACAAAAGACATGAAAAGAAAAGCTTTTTCATATTTACTTGTAAAATTAATTCAAGCCAAGGAAAAAATATTGCAAGAACGTGCTAGGTTTAACGAGTTGACAAGAAAGAAGGATTTTTGTAGTAAATGTCAGTTATTTTCAGTGAGATAATGGTACTCCTTTGAGTGAACTTAGAGTGACTTATAAAGTATAATACGAGAGAATTGCAACCTGTCTTCGAAGTGCTGACTTTTACAAGAAAGAAACCTTGAGGAAGCAAAAATAAATTAGGTGGTGTTGATACAAAGCTGGCCATTGAAAAAATACGAAATTGCTTGAAAGCAAACCAAGAACAGAGTCCCAAAGATGAAGGAAAACACTACTTTCAAAAAAAGCGAACTAAAATAACTGAAGTAGAGGAAAAACCAACTTGGAGCTTATGCACATTGAAAATTTGAAATAAACCAGCAAACACCGACGTAAAACACTAAGAGAACCATATAACACAAACGCTTGTTAACAACCAAGAATTCCAGACAGGAAGGAAAAACTAAAATTAAATTGATACTTCAATTTGAACTAAGCACACTAACTTATCAAGTGATACGAAAATTGAGCAATAACGTCATCAAAATTCATTAAAAATTTACGTCATTTGGGACAACGTTTTCCTGATTTCAAGGAAGGACTTATATCATCGAAATAATATTGAACTTAGATGAATAACATGACGACCCGCAAAATTTAACTCCGATGCTCCTAGGATTAAAGATGAGTCTAGTTAGACACAAGCGGTATTTATTTAATAATGAAGTGGTCGCAGGCGAAACATCATCGTATGCGTAGGAAAAGACTGTCCCAGTCGATGCTAACTATGTTCCCTGAACGTTGGAAAATGATCTTCACTAGTGAGGAAATATCTTTCCACGCGGATAAAAATATTTTCCTGCCGGTGGGAAAATATCTTCTAGCAGGTATGAAAATATTACCCCATGAGGAGGAAAATACTGTCCTGAAAGTTAAACAAAATTCTCCCATGTGCAGGAAAATATCGTACGAGTGGGAAAATACCCTAAAC